>JACXGI010003745.1:0-59703 GCA_016801175.1 Esox masquinongy
GCCGAGGACTGGCCGCCGCCGCCCGAGCCCGCCGAGGACTGGCCGCCACCTCGTCCCGCGGCGACCACTCCTGTACAGGGGCTACCGCCTCGACCCGCGGCGCCCTCTCCTGTCCCGGCCGCAGCGGCGCCCTCTCCTGTCCTGGTCGCTCCGCCTCCCCGGCCGGTTCCGGCGGCTCCGCCTCCCTTGCCTGTGCCGCCGGGCCCGCCTCCTCTGCCTGTTTCCGGCGTGGGTTGGTGGGGGTACAGCTTTCTCCCCCCTGCCCGCCCTCCCCTGTGGTTGTGTTTTCTGCCCCATCTGGAAGCCGGGGCTTAGGGGGGGTACTGTGACGAGGAGGTGACGGACAGCTCCGTCATCTCCCGCTTTTCCCAGTTTCCCGTTTTTCACGAACACATCCCGGACTTGTCATGTGTCTTGTCTCTACTCATCACTCACACCAGGTCCCAATTCAATCATTAGTATGTGTTTAAATGTTGCTCCTCTGCTCCCCTCATTTGTCGGTCATTGTTCCCTGTCTCCGTTTGTTTCCACAACAGTGGTGAGTGTTAAATTTTTGCTGTCTGACTTCAGCCCCTTTACTTTGTGTTCAGTTTTGGTTGTTTGTGCTCGGTGTTTATTTTCTATTAAAATACCACATCGACTGCCACTCTGCCTGCGCCTGGTTCCTCTTCTCCACCACTACACCAACCGTGACAAAAACAAACAAAATGCACTGGATTAATCAAACCCATAGGTGATACAATGACCCATGTTGGGTTGTTGTTGATGTTTTTTTGTTTTTTTACCAATTTGTTGTAATTGCGTAGCTCTGTCTGTAATCTGTCTTTTCTTGGTTGCTAGCTGGATCATCAGTGTTAACTAGCTTGTTTTCTGTGCTATGGTAACCACAGTTGGTCATGTCAATGTCAGCATTTTGTCTAGCCAGCCAAAGCATTATTAAAACCCGGTCTTGCAATCTGTCCGTTGCAACCATCAAGACTGAGTACCTGGGTGAGGTGAAACGACCCTGCTCATCTGTGTTTGTCTTTGTGGACAATCATCGTAGCATGGTACAAATATTGACACACTGGATGTGTGCTTTAAGTCTTATTAGGGGTTTGATTAACTTCCCCAGACTCTGTGCACAAGCATGGGAATTCCTACATAAACTATAGTATCAGCTGACAGAGTATCCACTGCAGTAAGACTTGAGGGGGCAGCAAGAAGACAGTAAAGCAATTCTCTTATATTTTATTTTTTATGACAAAGAGGAAGCCACACCAGACCTTATGGGACATATAGGTATAACATGAAAAAAGAAACTTTTTGAAACAAATTACACACTACTTTGGGGAAATGTGCAGGATATTGCACACTAGCATGGCACAGCAGCCGAATCTGCCAAGATCACATTAGTGTTTAATACAAGCTTGTGGGATCTGGTGGCTGTGCCAGAATAATTTCACACAGGGTGTTGCACACATTAAAAAAGGAACAGGGATAGTGTGTATACTTATTGAAACCAATTTTTTTTGGCACTCTGGCATTTGGGAACTTTACACATGAAGTGTTGCACACAGGACATTGAGCAAAAAAAGAGGAACAGGGATACGGACTGCATTGATGGAACACTGTATATTGCCCCTTTGGATCGGGATGTGTCATAAATCCTCCACACACAACAGCTCAGATGGGCCCCACCCATGTCCTGCCACAGCCTTCCCTTCCATCATGTGTGAGAGAGCTCTGGAATGATTCATCTGAGCTTCCCACCTGGAGACCACAAAATACTGAATCAATCATCATGGCATGTGAATCATCATGAAAACAGGATCAAATGTTGCGATTTTGGGTCTTTGTAGATCAAATGTACCGATTTTGGGTCTGTTTTTTTTTTTTTTAAATACCTTTTATACTGTATACCGGACTGCCAATGCATGACTAAATAGAGGGGAGAAAACATTTTCAGTTGTGCCCCAACCTATAATTTATGTGTGATCTTGTCACATAACTACCTGTAGCTAATCACAAAACTGGCAAAGCTAGCTAGATAACTTGACATCCTCTGACATAACCAGCTTGCTTAACTTCTATTTTGCTGCCACTAAACTAATGTGTCATTTCACTTTGGGGACCCTGAGTGGTTTTATATCATGGCTGAGAGATTTCTAGGTCAGTCAGATTTGTTTCACACATAATTGGCCAAAAGGAATGTGGAAGTGGGATTTGCATGCTAAACAACACACTATTGTGTCAGAAAGCATATTAAAGGACTAAAGAGATCATAAAATTAAGGTTGTCATTTTATCTTTAATTTTGCAAAGCCTTTATGTTATACAGATCTTGTGTGTAGTCGCAGTTGTCCTTGATTGATAGAGCCATTAGATGTCTGTTGATGTACCTGTCAGCAGATATATTGATGAATATACAAGGTCTAAACCTTTTTCTTGTTATTTAGAGAGTACAAATTAAGTGGAGCGATAATTTCTTTATGGGCGCAGTCTCTCTCTCCTCCTCTCGTGGGTTTTGAAAACATCCAGGTAGACAGGCTACTGCTAGCTAGCTAATTGACGATACATTACTCAACGAAATGGCTTGTCATCAAATGGAGGCATCCATGAAAGAACTAATGACCATATTTAGTGTAAAGTTGGGAAGACATGAATTTGCTTGTTAAAATAATATAAGCATTGGAAAAAAGGTATTTCTGTAGGTAAATGTGTTTTAAGGTTGGTGATTTTGGCAAGTTGATAATCACAAAGGTAGCCTTTTCACATCAGTGTTCAAAGTAGAGTTGTCTATACAGTGGATAGAAAGTCTATAAGTCTACAATGCCAGGTTTTTGTGATGTAAAATAATGAGACAAAGATAAATTCTTCAGTTACTGCTGTCACTTCAGTTACTGCCTTTTAACCTTCAACGAGCTCTGAGCTGCAGTTTCTATGGTTCCCCTGGTACTGTTGATAGTTTTTTTTAGTATAAAACTACATGAAACTCCAAAACATACAAATAAATACTGTATATCAACACAATCATGGAAATGTAATGTTTCCACATTATTCACAGAAAAACGTGGAAGACAGCCTGTGGTGTGAGCCCTAGTGGCGGTACCTGCTGTCAGAGGGAGCATATACAGTGGATATAAAAAGTCTACACACCCCTGTGAAAATGCCAGGTTTTTGTGATGTAAAAGAATGAGCCAAAGATAAATCATGTCAGAACCTTTTCCACTTTTAATGTGACCTGCAATGTGAACAATTCAATTGAAAAACAAATTGAAATCTTCGAGTGGGAAAAATTTAAAATAAAAACCTTACAATAACCTGGTTGCATAAGTGTGCACACCCTCTTATAACTGGGGATGTGGCTGTGTTCAGAATTAACCAATCACATTCAAACTCATGTTAAATAGAAATCATTACACACCTGCCATCATTTAAAGTGACTCTGATTAATCACAAATAAAGTTCAGCTGTTCTAGTAAGATTTTCCTGACATTTTCTTAGTTGCATCTCAGAGCAAAAGCCATGGTCTGCAGAGAGCTTCCAAATCATCAGAGAGATCTCATTGTTGAAAGATATCAGTCAGGAGAAAGGTACAAAAGAATTTCCAAAGAATTAGATATACCATGGAACACAGTGAAGACAGTCATCATCAAGTGGAGAAAATATGGCACAACAGAGACATTACCAAGAACTGGACGTCCCTCCAAAATTGATGAAAAGATGAGAAGAAAACTGGTCAGGGAGGCTTCCATGAGTCCTACTGCAACATTAAAGGAACTGCAGGAATTTCTGGCAAGTACTGGCTGTGTGCTTCATGTGACAACAATCTCCCGTATTCTTCATATGAATGGGCTATGGGGTAGGGTGGCAAGACGGAAGCCTTTTCTTACAAAGAAAAACATCCAAGCCCGGCTGAAGTTTGCAAAAACAAACATCAAGTCTCCCAAAAGCACATGGGAAAATGTGTTATGGTCTGATGAAATCAAGGTTGAACTTTCTGGCCTCCAAAAGGTATGTTTGGCACAAAAACAACACTGCACATCACCCAAAGAACACCATACCCACAGTGAACCATAGTGGTGGCAGCATCATACTTTGGGGCTGTTTTTCTTCAGCTGGAACCGGGGCATTAATCAGGGTGGAGGGAATTATGAACAGTTCCAAATACCAGGCAATTTTGGCACAAAACCTTCAGGTGTCCATTAGAAAGCTGAAGATGAAGTTCACCTTTCAGCACGACAACAACCCAAAGCACACATCCAAATCCACAAAAGCATGGCTTCACCAGAAGAAGATTAATGTTTTGGAATGGCCCAGCCAGAGCCCAGACCTGAATCCAATTGAACATCTGTGGGGTGATCTGAAGAGGGCTGTGCACAGGAGATGTCCACGCAATCTGACAGATTTGGAGTGGTTTTGCAAAGAAGAGTGGGCAAATATTGCCACGTCAAGATGTGCCATGCTAATAGACTCCTACCCAAAAAGACTGAGTGCTGTAATAAAATCAAAAGGTGCTTCAACAAAGTATTAGTCTAAGGGTGTGCACACTTATGCAACTAGGTTATTGTGAGTTTTTTATTTTTTTATTTTCCCCCTCAAAGATTTCAGTTTGTTTTTCAATTGAATTGTTCACGTTATAGGTCACATTAAAGGTGAAAAAAGTTCTGACATGATTTAGCTTTGTCTCATTCTTTTACATCACAAGAACCTTGCATTTTAACAGGGGTGCGTAGACTTTTTATATCCACTGTAGGTAATCCGCTATGGAAGTGATGAAACAGCATGAATCCGCATGTCAGCAATGAATTATCATTGGAAAAAGTTATTTCTACTGGTAAATGTGTGTTCGTGTTAATGTTTGTTGTCATGGTATAAGCTGGAAAAACACATGTAATATGCAGAATGTGGTCGTGTTTACCCATGATATCTGGTCTTGCTACACATGCTACACGCATGTCCTCCAGTCAGTAAAAGTGAATGAGCAGTTTTTGGCAATTGCTTGTAATTAGTACAGTTAGACAAAGAACACCACATGATCAATGTTGTTGGTGTTTAAAAAAGAAATATTGATGAATAAAAATAAATTTGTCTTCTAATCAGCATTTCTACATGTTTTCTGATTGCCATTTTGTTACAAAAGAGGTATGAATTCTGGAAATTTCTGAAATTTGTATTCTGTTATTTCATAAACAGATGAATAACGTTGATGATAGTTGATAGTTCTGGATTCTACCACGAAATTCAATTTCCCTTGTTATTGATTGTGTTAAGGAGATGTATTTTTATGACAAATGTATCATTGCTCACATTAGTAGTTGGTGAGAATGGGCAACCTCACCTCCTCTACACTGATCTTGAGCACTGGAGCCCCACAGGGCTGCGTAGTCAGTCCCCTCCTACTCCCTGTTCACGCATGCGTGGCCACACACAGCTCCAACATCATCCTCAAATACGCGGACGACGCTATCATCCTTGGTCTCATCACCAACAACGGTGAGACCGCTTACAGAGAGGATGTAAGGAACCTGGCTACATGGTGCCAGGACAACAACCTCTCTCTCAATAACTGTAAGACTAAAGAGATGATCGTGGTCTTCAGGAAGCGGCAGAGTGGGGGTCATGCCCCCATACACATCGATGGAGCTGAAGTTAAAAGAGTCTCCGAATTCAAGTTTCTTGGTGTGTTCATCAAGGATGACCTCACATCATCCAGACAAGCGAACTCGGCAGTTAAAACTGCCCAAAAAGGCTGCATTACTGCCTGGTATGGCAGCTGCTCCGCTGCAGACCGTCCCTGCAGAAGTCCCTCCAGATGGTGGTAAACAAGATCACAACCACCCAGGCTATGGTGTGTTCACACTGCTGCCGTCTGGTAGATGCTACCGGAGCATCGGGGCACGCACTTCCAGACTCACAAACAGTTTATTTCCCTCAGGCCATAAAGCTCCTCAACCAGCAGCACTGATCCATTATCATACTGATCACACACAAACATTCCAGATGCTCTGATGTTCTTTCAGGTACATTTAATAGGGCATTAGAATATTCCTTTGCATGTACCATTCATAAGCATATTACACTCATAAGTATCTATAATACTCAATGCTTCTACCATACTGTTCATACTCCCCCATCCTACTCTGTCAAAATTGATGCTAGTTTACATTTTTTACGTATATTACTGACATCTACAGTATTCAATACTACTGCCAATATTGCTGCTAGCTTACAGTACTCCTTTTAAAATGCTGCTATGTACAGTGTTATGTATAATATTGCTTTATCCTCTTGCTATATTTTTTGCTGTGTGTAAATGTTTTTCTAAATTCTCACTACGTAGTTTTAGTGTTCTGTGCCACCATTCATAAGGTTATTGCACTCATATGTATCTATAATATTCAACTACCAATTGCTGCTAGTTCACACTTATGTATATTACTGCCATAATTGCCATATTTAAAATGTTAAATTATACTACTCAGATTGCTGCTAGTTTACAGTACTCTTTTTTTAAACTGCTGCTCATGTACAGTGTTATGTATATTGTTGCTTTATTTTATTATTTTCTGTCTAGCTATATTTTTGCTTTTATACTCTTCTTTTTAACTCTTACTACATAGTTGTGCCATGTCACAAGAATTTCATTGTGCAGGATGACGCTGTGTTGTTCGGTGCATTTGACAAATAAACCTTGAAACCTTAATTAACTCATTAAGTGAATGACCCATGATGAAATTGTCCTTTAAGATCGACTAATTTTGGAAATCAGTCTGTAGATCAACAGCTCCGTTAAGCTACTTTTGATCAGCTGTGTACAAGCTATCAGCAGCTGACACAGGGGTCTACGTTACTGTACCGCATTACATTACAGTAAAAGTTGTGGCAACAAAAGGCATGTAACAGTATAAGAACTCATAATGATGTTAGTTAGCAGTTAATAACTTATTAATAGTAGCTAGCTAACTGGCATATTAAACTTAAATTTACTAAATACTAATCATTAAACCACAAAAAAATTTAATTACAAATAATACAAAGAAAACATATCAAATGTTAAACCAGAGAAATGTAATTGTTTTTGGGGAGATATGTGGCCATTTTAAATTTGATGCCAGCAACATGATCCAAAAAAGTTCGGACAGTGGCATGTTTATTCCTGTGTTGCATCTCCTCTTCTTTCAAACAATAAGCTGCAAGCATTTGGGAACTGAGGAGACCAATTGCTGTAGTTTTGAAAGTGAAATGTTTTCACATTTTTGCTTGATATAGAATTTCAGCTGCTCAACAGTTCTGGGTCTCCTTTGACATATTTTCCATTTCATAATGCACCATTTCATAATGCAATATGTGCAAAATGTGGATTGGCATTGTCTTGCTGAAATAAGCAAGGCCTTCCCTGAAAAAGTTGTCATCTGGATGGCAGCATATGTTGCTCCAAAACCTGTATACTGTATATTGTTCAGCATTAATGGTGCTTTCACAGATGTGCAAGTCAACCATGGGTACTTATGCACCCCTATACCATCACAGATGTTGGCTTTTGAATTGTGCACTGATAAAAAGCTGGATGGTCCCTTTCCTTTTCAGCCTGGAGGATGTGGCGTCCATAATTCCATTTTGATTCGTCAGACCACAGGACAGTTTTCACCTTCACCTCAGTCCATCTAAAATGAGCTTTAGCCCAGAGAACGCTGCAGCATTTCTGGATCTTGTTTATATCTTGTTTCCTCTTTGCATTGTGGAGTTTAACTTGCATTTATGGATGCAGCGATAAACTGTGCTCACAGATAATGGTTTTCGGAAGTGTTCCTGAGCCCATGCAGTGATTTCCACTACAGAATCATGTCTGTTTTTAATGCAGTGCAGCCTGAGGGCCCGAAGATCACAGCCATCCAATATTGTTCTTCGGCCTTGTCCCTCACGTACAGAGATTTCTCTGGATTCTCTGTATCTTTTAATGATATTATGTACCATATATTATGAGATCCCCAAACCCTTTGCAATGTTACGCTGAGAAATTATATTCTTAAATTGTTGCTCTATTTACCCGCGCAGTCTTTCACAGAGTGGTGAACCCCTCGCCATCTTTACTTCTGACAGACTCATCCTCTCTGACATACTATTTTTATACCCAATCATGTTACCGACCTGTTGCTAATTAACCTAACTAGTTGTGAGATGTTCCACCAGGTTCTTTTTTGTATTACACAACTTTTCCAATCTTATGTTTGAAACATGTTGCTGGCATCAAATGGCTGTGAGACTGCTAAATGCAGTTTCAAAACAGTCATAGCATACCAGCATCCTCCAATAATACCCTATAGAACTGCCCTGTGTTCTGTAAGGCCTGCTTGGCTCCAACAAAAATGTCACCCTGTCAGGTAATATGTACATAGGAGTATTTATCTTTTGCTTGCAAGTTACAGTAATGTTAATTAGTAACTTACACATTATAAGTGGCAGTGAATGAAACATGTATCAAAGATTGTTACATCAGTTGTAACATTAGTAAGTTTTAGATGGATCCCACGTGTGTGACAGAGTTGGGTTGCAATCTTAGGAACCACTATGTCCATTGTTTACCACAGGCTAAAATGACATACAACTCTGTTTCCAAACGCTGTGTAAAATGAAAATAAAAACAGAATGCAAAAATGTGCAAATCATTTAAACCCTATATTCAATAGAACATAGTACGAAGACAACATATCAAATGTTGAAATTGAAAATGTTTATTGTCCCATGAAAAACATACGCCCACTCTGCAGCCAAGGGTGTAGCACAAAATTCTGGGCCCTGTACATAGGCGGTCTCTGAGGGCCCGTCCCCTCTTTATTCAAGACTCAAACATTTTCAAGGGCCCCTTAACGCGTTAGGGTCCTACATACTTAGTACCCCTTTTTCCCCAGGGTCCGACGCCACTGCTCACAGCCACAGGAGGAGCTGTTTTCATTAAATGCTCCGAACTATACACAGATCAGCCATAACATTATGACCACTGACAAGTGAAGTGAATAACACTGATAATCTCAATATCATGGCACCTGTCAGTGGGTGGGATATATTAGGCAGCAAGTGAACATTCTGTCCTCAAAGTTGATGTGTTAGAAGCAGGAAAAATGGACAAGTGTAAGGATCAGAGCGACTTTGACAAGGACCAAATCGTGATGGCTAGACGATTGGTTCAGAGCATTTCCAAAACTGCAGCCTTTGTGGGGTTTTCCCGGTCTGCAGTGGTCAGTACCTATCAAAAGTGGTCCAAGGAAGGACAAGCGGTGAACCGGTGATGGGATCATGGGCGGCCAAGGCTTATTGATGCACGTGGGGAGCGAAAGCTGGCCCGTGTGGTCCGATCCAACAGCCCAAATTGCTGATAAAGTGAATGCTGGTACTGATAGAAAGGTGTCAGAAGACACAGTGCATTGCAGTTTGTTGTGTATGAGGCAGTTTTGTGTGTTCATTTCCGGTTTGTTATGTCTTAGTTTATGAAATGTTCTCCCAGTGCATCACTGTCCCCATTTAAGTTCCTCCTTCCCTGGTGTTCACTGACCGTCTTTGGTTTCCATGCCAGTGAATCGTGATTCTGTCTTTGTGTGTTTGTTTCCGGTTTGTTATGTCTTAGTTTATGAAATGTTCTCCCAGTGCATGTGTCCTGCCTCCTGTTGAAACATTACGTATATACAGTGCCTATACTAAAATCCTAAGTTAGGATTTATTTCCAATAGTCTACACTGCAGATTTGTTTGTAAACGGTGAAATAAAATGGTTTAAATAAAATGCCATCTTCAAGTCAGGCCACTTACGTTTGATTGGATTTACTTCAAGCCGCTAACTGTACCACTCAAGGACATTTTCCTTTTCATTTCTTAGTCACTCAACTGTAGCTTATGTGGTGTGCTTCTTATTGTTGTTAGCCTGAAAAGGGAACTTCTGTCCCAGTTTTTAGCTTTCATACAGAGCACTCGTGAGGCAGGCTTTTCTCAATTACTTTTCTATACATTGCTCAATTCATTTCCCATTCTACACTGACAAGGATTGCAGTACCTGATGATGAGAAACATTTCCATAAAATGAAGCTGCATCCACCATGCTTCCAAGTAGTGATGGTATTCTTTGGATGACTTGCCTTCTTTGGATAGCCTGATCTTGGTAAGGTTGGCTGCCACTTCTTACTAATTGTCTTAACCATGCTTCAGGGAGTATTCAAAGCCTGTAATCTTTTCACCTGATCTGTGTGTTTCCACAATAAATTCTCTTAGTTCTTTTGAAAACACCTTTGGATGTTTCAGCATTTGCTTTGCAATTCACTACCCAACAGAGAGAATTGTTGCATCTGAACAAATTTAGGATTTTTAAGGGGAGACAGTCTTATCCAATTATTGCAGTTTTGTGTATATATATAGCTCTGTAAAAAATTAGGAGACCACTGCAAAATTATCAGTTTCTCTGGTTTTACTATTCATAGGTATGTGTTTGAGTAAAATGAACATGTTTGATTTATTCTATAAACTACTGACAACATTACACCCAAATTACAAATAAAAATATTGTCATCTAAAGTATTTATTATTAGAAAACAACAACTGGTCAAAATAACCAAAAAAAGATGCATTGTTTTCAGACCTCAAATAATGCAAAGAAAACAAATTCATATTCATTTTTCAACCACAAAATACTAATGTTTTAACTTAGGAAGAGTTCAGAAATCAATATTTGGTGGAATAGCCCTGATTTTTAATCACAGTTTTCATGCGTCTTAGCATGCTCTCCACCAGTCTGTCACATTGCTGTTGGGTGACTTTATGCCACTCCTGGCACAAAAATTCAAGTAGTTTAGTTTTGTTTTGATGGTGACCATCCATCTTCCTCTTGATCAAATTCCAGAGGTTTTCAATGGGGTTCAGGTCTAGAGATTGGGCTGGCCATGACAGGGTCTTGATCTGGTGGTCCTCCATCCACACCTTGATTGACCTGGCTGTGTGGCATTGTCCTGCTGGAAAAAACAATTCTCAGAGTTGGGGAACATTGTCAGAGCAGAAGGAAGCAGGTGTTCTTCCAGGATAACCTTGTACTTGGCTTGATTCATGCGTCCTTCACAAAGACAAATCTGCCCGATTCCAGCCTTGCTGAAGCATCCCCAGATCATCACCGATCCTCCAACAAATTTCACAGTGGGTGCGAGACACTGGGGCTTGTAGGCCTCACCAGGTCTGTTTAACCATTAGACAACCAGGTGTTGGGCAAAGCTGAAAATTTGACTCATCAGAGAAGATGACCTGTCTCACCTGTGGTAATGTTCTCAACATGGGGCATATTCAGTTTAGAGGTAATCAAAAATTAAGTGAAAGCTAAATATATTTTCCTCTCAATAGCTTTAACATTGAAATGTAATGTTTTGAAACCAACTGAAGTGAGGGTAAAAAGTTGTGATTTTGGCTGACCTCCACTATTTGGAAAAATAATGAATCAAAGTGGCATAATTTCCTTTAAATGTAGGAGGTTAATCAAGACATTGTTTGTCACAAGGTAGTTTGGCTAGAAAAATGCTAAATTTGGGTGCTGTAGATATGCTAATACAATCGCCCTGGTCGTTGCAGTAGGTAAACCACTGCAACATGGGCTGGAGTTTTCTCCCCTACAATTTGTGTCAAGAAACTACAGGAGTTTTACAAATGCATGATATCCAATTTCGCAGACCTGTGGGAAGTTACTGAGGTAAAGTCAAATTTGTGAGCTGTCTAACTACATAACACAAATTTGTCAATAGGTTATAGGTTTATAATTCCTTCACACAAGCAACCGTCCATGATTCCGCGGTCTGATGAAAGAGACTCCATCTTTTGACTGCTGTCGTTTGGCCAGGTGGACAAACAAAATGCATCTTCCATTTTGATTGTCTCCTTTCTCGCTTTACGACTCTTGTCCTTTCTCGGCCATCTTGACTTTCTTCTGTTCCAACTTCGTTTGTACCCATTCACGGCTTCCTCAGAATCCATCAGGTTTAGCCAGAAAACTTTTTCTTTCTTTCTGTCCATTTCGATTTCAGGCATCGTTGTTTATGATCCTTTTCATTCTTTATGGTGTCCTGTTCGCGCCATTATATTTAAACATGAGCGCATCATGCACGTCAGAGGCGCAGTCCTCCTCCTGTCGTATTTATACAACTGGACTGCATTATATTTTACTTGTACACTGTATAATCACCGAAAACACAACATCGCATTATGATCTTTCACGAAATAAAATGTTAGGCTTCTGCACACTAATCAACTAGCGCAGACTCTCAATTTGTTCAACCCCTGTAGAGATTCTACACGCAATCGTACGTGGCCTAGATGACAGGCTAATACTAGGTGTTATTTTGGCTACAAAATACTATAACCAGCGTAGGAATTTCACGGCAGCCATGGCCGTGATGCCCCGAAAATCATGGTACGTCCTAAGGCCACCATGTCCTTTGTTCCCCTGCCACTGTGAAAACATCAGCAGTTGGTTCGAAAGTTTGTTTGTAGTTCGCCATTGAGAACAACCACAAGAACGGACTACATGCAGGTAAGCAAGCTAGCTAGTTATCGATAGATAGCTGACTTATTTAGTGCTTACCTGAGTCAAACCTCTCTGTTTCGGAAGGTGTGTTCATGAGCAACAGGAAGGTGGGAAGGTTCTGAGGCCGACCCCCGAGTCGGAGAATACACCTGAATGCTTTTTGAAAGCTCCGAGAAGTATCGTTAGGTTTGACATCACTCGACATGGCAGTGTTTATGGTGAAAAATTAGAAAACAAGAATTACCTCCTCCGCGCACAAAAAAGTCAGAAAATTTGTTTATTTAGGTCGTTCTCATTAGCGCAGGTGATTGTGATGCTAAATGATACTTCGTGGTTTACTTTTGGGTAACTGAGGTAATGTTATCCTTCTGGCTAGCTAGCCTTAACGTTACTTGACTGTCAATACTGCAGCCTGTTATCGTCAAGTGAACGCTCCCAACTAAAACTTTTGAAATGAAACACATTCCAGAATGTATAAAAATGTTGAGGGGGGTGTAGATGTAATTTCAAGGATTAAAACATGACGATTTAAGTTTTTATGTGGAAAAAACTTCAGTTTTAATAAGTTATTATTCAAAATATGATATTAAAAAAGTGAATAATGTATGTTTCTATGCCATACATGTTTTTTTCTTATCAGCAATTCAAGTTGTTTATTTGTAAGCTCCAAATCCTCTTATTTCACTCAGTGGCCTTTGTGCCCTGGCATGTGGCCTTTGTGCCCTAAACATTTTTGTGAAACCAAAGGCCAAATGGCCTTGACCATAAAATGATGAAATTCCAAGCCTGACTATAACAATAAAGTATCACAGTAAGTGTTGCCTTTTCTCTCAATTTATCCACCCCTTAAGAGATGCACAATATTAATCGTGGCCTAGACAGGGACTAACTAGGTCTCCGTGGACTACCTAAGCTATAGCATTGCTTGATTTGGTTGTTAAATGGTGCGGGTTTTCGACTCCCCAACTGGTCAGCTGTTCACAGGGACCAGAAACAGAAAAGCCAACTTCCTTGTGGGTGCGTGCAGTCAGCTCCAGCATCTCAGGATCTCCAGCAAAAACTGTAGTCTTTCGGTAGAATCAAAAGTCCAACCATACAGCTCACAGCACCAATTGATAGATTTTAGCAATTACGTATAGTGATTAAATAATAGAGAACCTGCACAAGTCAAGGGAGAAAATACATTCAGTATTTATTGGAATAATGCAGCAGAGTTGTCCTATTTTAATGAATGTTACAAAATGTTCTCACTAAATCTGGTTGGAAGCTGATATATACATTGAAGGGTGTGTCTACCTAGTACAGACTGCATCTCGAACCTCCATGCCAGATGGTCAGCATAAACGTTTCACATTCCTGAGGCTATCAGAGTGAGAGAATCTAAACATGTATGTGTCTGTTGTTCTGATTATCTAGGCGCATTTAACTTCCAAGAAACATACCCTTCATAATACATTTAGAATACTACATTATTACACAGATTCCACAGTCCTCAGGATGGTCAGCTCTTCCACAGGCAAGGGGGAAGAGTGTGCTAAATACTGGGGTGATAGCAGTCCTGCTACTCTGGGACATACTGCCTGTCTTCACCCCTGGAGTGGTGGGTTCATATGGTGGTTCGGGGTGCCAAGGATGATTCTGTATCTGCCGCCGCCCCTAGCTGTGGAAGGGACGGGGGACCACACAGCCCTCCCCAAACCTGACATCTCCGGCCTGTCCATCTTGGAGTCTTCTTGGGTGTGCCCCTGCCAGAGCATGGGTGTGACGCCTGTCTCTGTCTTACTGCAAAACTAGCAGAGACATTGAGAGAGCATAATTTTGCAGCACCGTCAACATGGCTTTGGGCTGCTAACCTGGAAACGTCAGGAGATAAACAATTACAAACATCAGTGAAGCAATAGCAGAGATTTTCTCTAAAATGTTCTACACAATTCGCTTTTCTCGACAACTACACATCACATCAATAAGTAGGGCTGGCCCTGCAAGTTGGTAGACTTCGCAATTTGAAACAATTTAGTAATCAGGCTCATTATGATGCTAATCTCTTTAAAAGAAAAACATCCTGAAGCTGTTTGTTTGTGATGTTGATCGTTTATCACAATAAGCTGCACACATATAGCCTATGCATCCATAAACTCTCTGGCAGAGAGAGTAAGCAGCTCAAACAGCTGGTTATGTGGAGTAGCTCACTGAAGACAGACTGGGGAGGGATATTTTTTTTTAAAAGTTCCAGGTTATGATAGATCTCACTCTCATTAATGTCAAGGAATTGTTATGGTTATGCTAACCAGGTATTTAAAAAGTTATTGTCTTTTGGAAATGTTGCACAGTGATTTATTTTTACTGCAGCTTTTCGCAAAGTGCTTTGCTTCACTATAAGCAAAGATAAAAAGCACAAAGTTATTGTCAATTAGAAACATTTAGATGTCAACAAGAACCATTCATTCTGATTCTGACAATATTCAGGTGAGCAAGGAAATATTTAGTCCTTAGGGATATCTCCTTACATTTTGCATTTTGTGTGAAGACTGTGGTCACTCAGTATGTAGAAGTTACGCCAGGATCGCTCCATTAACTGCTCATGATGAACAAAGGTATGTTGACAAGATTAAATCACCTGATTGTAAAACCTAGCTAACTAAAGAGGTTACTGTCAAAACAAACTAGCTAATGCGACTAATATTGGAAATCAGTCTGTAGTAGATCAACATCTCCGTTATGCTTCTTTTGGTCAGCTGTGTACTGTACAGGCTACAGGCAGCTGACACAGGTGTGCGCGGCAACAACAGTTAGCTGGTGTAATGAGAACGGACAATAATGTTAGCTAGTAGCGGCTACCAACTTCTGAGTAACTATAAGCAGTTGCAGGCTAGCTATCTAACTGGGTAATGTATCTCACTATTCTTTATGAGTTGCTGGGTAAACTAACGTTAGCTAGCTTAGCAAATTATGCTAGCTTTTGTTACATTGTTTAACTTAGAAAATACTGACCACTGACGCATGAAACTCCTTAACTATTTGAAAAATGTCAAAACAATGATTTTTCTTATCTAAGAATGTTAACATTGTTTAAAGATTTAGTTGTAAAAATGTATGTAGTATCAGCCTGTGTTAAGCAATGGACGTGGTGGCCCACCTGCGTGAAGTTGGCCCCCCACCCAACGCAAAACTTCGGCAAAATAGGCTCAATCGTTTGTGCTCCGTTTGTGCTGGTTGGTGCAGTTAAAATTTTTGTTTGTGCTGCTATCATTTTATAGATATTAAAGAATATTTTATAGGTCATTCTGAGGTCACTCAGCCCCCCAACATCCTCTGAAATCAACGAAAATAGTCTCGTTTGTTTGTGCTTCATTTGTGCTGTTCAAATTTTCGTTTGTGCTGCTTCGGTATTTTATATATTAGACATTTATTTATTGGTGATGACGTCACTCAGCCCCCCAACTTGCTCCATATTGAGTCAAAATAGGCTCATTTGTTTGTGCTTCGTTTGTGCTGGTTTGTGCTGTTAAAATTTTCGTTTGTGCTGCTGTCATTTTTTAGATATTAAATAAAATAGTGTAGGTCATTCTGTGATCACTCAGCCCCCCAACATCCTCCAAAATCAATAAAAATATTCTCATTTGTTTGTGCTCCGTTTGTGCTGGTTTGTGCCGTTAAAATTTTGGTTTGTGCTGCTATCATTTTATAGATATTAAAGAATATTTTATAGGCATGCCATTATGCATGGAAGCTGTGATTGAAAATCCGTGTTTTTCAACCAAATATTGATTTCTGAACTCTTCCTAAGTTAAAACATTAGTATTTTGTTGTTGAAAAATGAATATGAATTTGTTTTCTTTGCGTTATTTGAGATCTGAAAACAATACATCTTTTTTTAGTTATTTTGACCAGTTGTTGTTTTCTACAAATAAATACTCTAAATGACAATATTTTTATTTGGAATTTGGGAGTAATTTTGTCAGTAGTTTATAGAATAAATCAAAAATTTTCATTTTACTCAAACACATACCTATGAATAGTAAAACCAGAGAAACTGATCATTTTGCAGTGGTCTCCTAATTGTTTCCAGAGTGTGTGTGTGTGTGTGTATACAAGTCTGCTAGTTGTGACTTGATCATCTACAGTTGAGTGTGGAAAGATAGCTAGCTGAAGTAACAAAACATAAAAAAAATAATTGAACGTATACTGCCCCCCCCAACCCTCCACCCTGGGAACAAAACTTATGGAGCAATATACACGCATGTGAAGCCGATCCTGCCGTAGATTATGCTACCATCTGCCATCTGATTGTGATAACAGAATAGAAACAAACGATGTTATATAAAAATACTACAGAATTTTATGGTAGAGGCCAAGCACGGGCCCCCTACCCACCATGGGCCATACACACCTCACTAGTTACGCCACTGTATATGAGTGTTGGTTTTACTGGAAATATCAGTCTGCTAGTTGTGTCTTGATCATCTACAGTTGAGCGTGGAAAGATAGCTAGCTGAAGTAACAAAACATTAATAAAATGGAACGTTTTGTCTGCCGCTCAGAAGAGAAAAGAAAATCAAGAGATGTTAAACATTAATATAACATGTGTCCTTGACAAACTTATAAAGTTTCTGAGCCACACCAGCATGAGAACATTGATAGATAGACCTATCTTTAAAGACAGTACTATAAAGAGAAACATAATGGCTTTCTTGAAACATGTACATTTAGCACTTTATTTTTTACAGCCTATTTGCATTTTAATTACTTCAGTATTATTTAAATACTTGATTTTTCTGGCAGCCTAGGGGATGTGGCAGATGTTTTAATGTTTCTGTATAGGCTGTGTATGTAATTTTATTCAATTGTATACATTTTATTTAAAAGCCATAGCCTACATGTAATGCATTATATATTGCTAAGTGTTCGTTACCTTTTCAAGTAGAACATTTAAGTTGGTAATAGGTTTCATTCAAATGACAGGGAGCAGACAAGGCCTTACTAACCCAATGGGCTGCAGCCCCGGGCCCCGGCCATAAGAGGGCCTTGCAACCATGATTACCAATGAAATTTTGGTCATTCAATACATATTGGTGTTTATGTTGACTGGCCTTTGTCCTTTTAGTTTGTCCGTACTTCTGATGCTATCACACCACTCCATATTGTGTTTTTGTGTGTCCCAACGTCCCGTCTGCATAGCTAGCTACCAAATATTGGTTGTTGTCTGGTCGTGATTTTTGAGAATGTCAAATAATCTGTCAGTCCAAATAAAGATGGGACATTTTTGGCTTCTGAAAGGGTATAGGCTACAGACTGACTACAAGGCCAGTAGCATCATCCATATTGCTTTGGTTATGGCATTTGTGCGACTACTTGTAGTGAGGGGATCATTCTGCATTATCATTCTATTTGGCAATGCGTTAAATAATGTTATTTACATGTTAATTTTGAGACACAGACTCAAACAGTGTTGCGTTCAAGTGGGTTTTAGCACTGCATTTGTTGTGAAGTTGTTACCTCTGTGGACACTTGAGGCGATGGGGCCATATTTTCTTTTTGGCTGGTTCCTTGGTTTACCCTGTGTAGCTACTGATGCTTGTAGCCAGGTTTTCCCTCAACTAATCTTTCTTCTCCCTGGTCAGATTTGATTCTTGGCCTAATGGGTGGCAGTCTGCATTTCTAACCACTGTGCTATTTAGCCTTTGGTAGTCAGTCACTCAATTAGAGACATTCACTACTCTTGGCTGGCTCCTCACTGGCCGTCCGGCAAACAGCAACGACTTTAGGACAGCTTGTGTTCATTGTTAACTAGCTGGGTTTTTTATATCACATGCTGATATTAAGGTGTTATTCTAACGGGTGCTTATGGACCTGAATTGCAAATGTGTGACATTCACTTTATCAAACCGCGTAAGCTGTAGCCACCAAAATACAGTATTTGGCAGTTTCATGGTTCTATACTGAGTAAGCTAGTGTACGGAATACCTAAGTGTGGGACTTTAGCTAAGGTGCACCTACTCTATTCTTAAATCTTTCGTCTCCATGTTATGTAGGCTGATGTTGAGCAGTTCTCCAGATGAAGAGGCTGATGTGTTTTATTCAGTATCTATTATACTCATTCTGGTGTTTACTGCCTTGATCAAATGCACAATAGCAGGAGCTGGTACGACTATCGTGGGATCAGAATCCAGCAGCCTTCTGCTTATTTTTTCATGGCCTATAAAGAGACGCCGCCGATTATTGTGCAAATGTATGTGTAGTGGCGAGGTGAAGGCTGTGACAACCCTGTGTAATGGACCAAATTAAAATCAGACAGCTAATATTCTTTACCCATTCTCTCCATATATTCTATTAAGTCTGATAAAATTCGATTTAAAGTTAGACCTCATTAAAAGGCATGGTTTTTGGTAAGTGTAGTACAAACTCTATTGAGTGAAAAAGTTGTTTTTCAAGTTACCACACGTGTGAAGCCATTCGCCCACCAGCAATGTGCATGTCTGAACACCCACTGCTGAGATATGTGTAGAAATGGAAATGCGCCCAAATGTGCAGACAATATAAGGCCTAATTGTAAAAGCATTTTCTGTTAAGAACACACTTGTTACTTCATTAAACGCCATGCTGCTGTTGTACTAAACAATAGGGTGGTTTGGGGGGTGATAGGACAAAAGTCGAATAATGTAATTTTGTTGTGGGACCTCAGTCCAATCTTGCTCAGCTAAGTCCAAGTTGCCCAACTCAATTTCAGGACACTGCAGGGGACAGTGGTCACGATCTGATAGTCCACAGGAGTTCTGTGGGGTGCAGAAAATAAACATCTGTTGTGGAACCGGTTATATACCCATCAGCAGTAAGAACTTTGACATGGACAAGAGATGGAAGAGCCCATGTATTGTAGAGGATGTCAAGTCGGTGCATTCGTGACTAAAGCAGTGGATGAATAGCACAACTGAAATGTGATCCTGACTTTACACTGTAAAATGTGTCTGGTTCAAAAATTAAATGTGTAAAAAGTTACATAAAATGCCAAAGATTTTGGAATTTATCATCAGTCCCAAAAACTTGTAAATCCAAGGGCACATAAACCATTTCACAGATGATAAAACAATAGTCCCTGATGATGATGTATCATAGACAAAGTTTCCATCTCTCTCCCTCTCTCTCTCTCTCTCTCTCTGAGAGCCGGTGAATCAAGTATCAATTTGTGACAAAGCTTTTAGTTATCCAGCAGGCCAGAGAGCCACTGTATCTTCCATTAATTCTCTGTCACACAAAGAGACATTTTATTACATTTAACACTGATGACTCTGAAATAGAACGGCTTCCCTCTCCCTTCCCTCTCCTCTTTGTTTACTTGTCTGTGTATTAAAACCAAATCTAACCGAGTCATTGGAATCCATTAGTATCATGTCTGTCCTGTCATTCGTCTGCCATGTGGCAACCTTCTGATATTCCTCCAGGTTGTCTAGCTTCCATTATGGTAATGTAGTAATCTCGTTTTGAATGAGGTTGTTGCTCTAACTAGTCATTACCATGCTGTCATGACGGGGTATATTTTTGTTTTGGGGTACAGGTCGTGTGTAAACAATACAAATCAACAGTAATATTTCATTAGGATCTGCATTATCTTCTGTTTAAACAGCAGCTACCCTCCCTGGGTCCCGGAGGATGTGGTATACTCTGATATACTCCATATTTTAACACCCACCCCTCTATTTATAACGGTGTTTATAATATATAATCTGACAGCTTTGAGTGCCTGTAACCTCAGTGTCCACTGCATTATAGCGCGTTGTTGTGTCAGAAAGTGACATTTCGCTTTATAATTTAGCTTGTTATATGTAATTTCATTCTATAGCAAAGTTGAATCAAAGACATATTCACTGTCTGTTTAGTATGCAGAACACCATGCATTGACAATTCACTGAGGATGAACACTATCTATATATTTTAAGGTTTTGTCATGTCTCTCGTCTCATATTACTGGATTCCTGTTTTGCCAATTGTTTAACCTAATTACCAGTGTAGCTCTAGTGTACCTCTATGGATAGATGAAGAGGGTTCAGCTCCCAGAGCTACGATCAGAATGTTCCTCTCATAGTCATCCCAACAAAGGACGACAGGTTCATGAATATTCAACAGTGGAAAGAGGATCCCCTCCAGACTGGAGAAGACACACCATCAAACTCTAACAATCTAACAATCATCTCCACACAGTAATAGGTAGAAAATATCACATTCTAAGTAATATGCTAATATTATCATGTTCTTTACAGGGAATTCCATATGAACCCTTGTCAAAAGCAATGCACCATCATGTTAGCGGATGATTTTAAGTTGAAGCCATTATGAGTTCACACGGCATTGGAGGAACGTCTACTTTTGACCAGGATTATTAGATATTCAGGCCACTTCCGTCATGCTGATACCTGGCCATCGGGTATTATCAGAGGCAATGAGAGGAACCAGACATCTGAAATAGAGTCCAAAGGGAATGGATGCAAGTCCCAACTGTGCCCCTGCATCCCTGAGCTGGTCCCAAATGACACCCTTTTCCATACATAGTGCACTACTCTATACCAGAGGTGTATGTGGGGTGGTCAAATATCGTGCACTTTACAGGTTATCATTTGGGAGACAGGCTCTGTCTACTGGGTGGGTGACAATCTGACTCCTCACTATCTTCCAGTCTCTTTCCCCTGCTGATGTTTCCATCTCGGCTGCCATCAGTTAATTAAGCTCAGGCTGGGGCTTTGCACCTGTGGAGCTTTGCTCGACCAATCTGGACGATAGAAGCGACCATGTGGTGGACTGATAGGGGATTTGGGATTTCAGCACCTTGGACAGCACAGCTATCATTCAGAGCATCAGGCTTAGTGAAATCTTACATTATACCCCAGTGTGTCTCAGATTAAATTGGTAAATGTGACGTCACGATTGATGACATGAAACTATTGATGGCCAAATTACATCCACATACTGAATGACTATTGTAGCTGGTGGAATTATTAACCATTCCCCTAAGATGACTCTTGGCTAAATTAATATGCTGTGAAAACAGTTTTCAAGATGGTGGTCTTTCTTAAGGTGTAAGGTTCCCTGAAACAAAAAGCAGAAGTCTGACTTCTTTTGGCAAAAAGCCAGCAGTATGTTGATGATTTCCCATTTTCCCAGGACTGTCTGGACTGTCTGGATGCACCTCTCCAGAGATGGATCCATAGGTTCATATGAATCTGAACTGGAAATCTCTTGGAAATGTGTGCCCTCTATCACAAGACATCAATTCCAACCGACACGGAGAGAAGATTGGAAACATTTTAAGGGTTTTGTTTGTCATCATCTGGTCTCAGATGTTTTACTCTTTATCCCTGGGGGCCTTGGGACATAGATTTTAGTGTCAAACTATTGTACATCTGTTTCACTTTGGAAAGAAATCTGTTCAATGGCTGTCACAAGTGGCATTTGGATCTAAGGCACATACGGAGTTAGCATCCTTGTTTGGCTGCAGAACAGTTGGCTAAACCTTGCTTTAGTTGTTACAGTCAATCGCAAGATTTTCATTTCATATAAAACACATTAGTCAACTTGTCAACTTGATGAGGGCAGAAAAGGAAACTAAATGCTTCTCTCAAGCATTTATAGATTTCTTTTTAATTAAAAATTATAAATTGTTCTTTGTCTTTTAGCATTATTGGAAAATTCATATTTTTAAAAGTCATGTAGAAATAAACAATATAAGATGCAGTTATTTTTTGATACTTTTTGAAGAGGTTGGGTTTCAGTAGTTTTCTGAACATTGGCAGATATTCTGCTATGCTAACTTCAAGGGGAAGCTGGTTTCACCGTTGGGATGTGAAGACAAAAAACACATAAGTGGCAGAACGAAGAGCTCAGTTTGGGGTTTAGGGTTTGAATATTACCTGAAGGCAGGGAGGAGTAGCTCCCTTTGCTGCTTTGTAGACCAGCATCATGGGCTAGTAGTGAAGAGAATGAGCGGAGAAGGGTTGACATGGGAGAACTTGGGAGAGTTGAACACCAGATGACCGTGGCATTCTGAATAGGTTGCAGGGGTATGGTGTTGTTGCCTGCCAACAACAGTGATTTGCAGTAATCAAGACGTGAAATGTTATTAAGTGCCTTGATTAGTACCTGTACCGCTTCCTGTGTGAGGTAAGGTTGCGCTCAATGAATGTTGTGGAGCATGAACCTGCAGGAGCGAGTCACCGCCTTAATGTTTGCAGAGAACGACTAGCTGTTTTCTAGGGTCACGCAACGGGGAGGGTGTGCGTTTACCTCACATCACATTCATGCAGGTGTGCGTTTTATTCGCATCCCATTCACATCACATCTACTTCACTTTACATTCACCACACATCACTTAACATCACATCCACTTTTGAGAAGACTTTTGAACTTCAATATAACGTACAGTTTGTACATAAACACATAACATTCCGACAAACCGCATATATGTGGAAACTGGGGACTTACTCACTACTGTTCAAATGTTTGAGGTCACCTAGAAATGTCCTTGTTTTCCATGAAAATACATGAAATGAGTTTCAATAGGAAATCTAGCAAAATGAAAAGGAAATATATTGACAAGGTTAAAAATAATGATTTTTAACTGAAATAATAATTGTCCTTCAAACTTTGCTTTCATCAAAGAATCCACCATTTGCAGCAGTTACAGCCCTGCAGACCTTTGGCATTCTAGAGGTCAGTTTGTTGAGGTAATCTGAGGAGATTTCACCCCATGCTTCCTGTAGCACCTCCCACAGTTTGGATTGGCTTGGTGGGCACCTTACGTACCCACAACAGTTCAATAGGGTTGAGATCCGGTGACTGTGCTGTCCACTCTATTATAGACAGAATACCCACTGATTTCTTCTCTAAAAAGTTCTTGCATAGTTTGGAGCTGTACTTTGGGTCATTGTCCTGTTATAGGAGGAAACTGGTTCTAATCAAGCACCGTCTACCGGGATTAGCATGGCATTGCAAAATTGAGTGATGGCCTTCCTTCTTCAAGATCCTTTTTACCCTGTACAAATCCCCCACTTCACCACCACCAAAGCACCCCCAGACCAACACATTGCCTCCACCATGCTTGACAGATGGCACTCCAGCATCTTATCATTTGTTCTGCGTCAGATGAGTGTTCTTTGTGATCCGAACACCTCCAACTTAGATTTGTCTGTCCATATGGCTTTTTTCCAATCTTCCTCTCTTCAGTGTCTGTGTTCTTTTGCCCATCTTTATTTTTCATTTTTATTGGCCAGTCTGAGATATGGCTTTTTATTCACAATTCTGCCTAGAAGGCCAGCATCCCTGAGTCACCTCTTTACTGTTGATGTTGACATTGGTGTTTTGCAGGTACTATTTAATGAAGCTGCCAGTTGAAAACCTGCAAGGCATCTGTTTCTCAAACTAGACACTAATGTATTTGTCCTCTTGCTCAGTTGTGCACCAGGGCCTCCCACTCCTCTTTCTATTCTGGTTAGTGCCAGTTTGAGTTGTTCTGTGAAGGAAGTAGTACACATTGTTGACTGATGGTTGCTGATAATGAGCCTCTGTACACCTATGTAGATATTCCATTAAAATCATCCGTTTCCAGCTACAAAGGTCATTTACAACATTAACAATGTCCACGCTCTATCATCAATTTAACAAAAATGTTTGCTTTTTTTTCAAAAACAAGGACATTTCTAAATGACCCCAAACTTTTGAACGGTAGTGTACACACTCACACAACTCAATACTCCCACAGTGAGACTGTATTTGACTGGCAGGGTGGAGGATAAGCGCGCACACACACACACACACACACACACACACACACACACACACACAAGGGGAGTAATCTAGCATGAGGGAAAATGCCAAGTGTCTTATTAGTGGCTCTGCGGAGATGGCTGGGAATCAATGGTTGACCTGCTGGTCAGCAACACAGCTCTGCCAGCTATCCTAGAGTCTCAAATCCTGGCTCTCCGGCTCTACGATCCATCATAAAAAACATACTTCTCTTCCAACCCCTCCCCTCAAACTAAAATAAAAGGTGCCTGCTTTCCCTCTCAATCCCCCAGCGCATTGTGTGAAACGTGAGACAACTGATAAGTGATCCCAGGGATGTGACAAGGATGTCCCCAATCTAGTCTGTCCTGCGAAGTTGTCACCTTAGGCTGTAAAGAAGTATCTGTTAAAAAGTGTTTTGTGTTAAGAAGTAGTTAATCATATTTGTATTATGTAATCTGGTATAAGGTAATGGAAAAGTGTCTGCTTCAAACTGTTTGCATCTTGTGAGTGGGTTAAATAGGTATGTTTCACAGAGTTTTAAGAATCAATCAGTGGGTTAATGAGGTTCCTGAGGAAATAGCATGAACCTGCTTCCCTGACACCTGCAGACTGCTCAGTGCTTGTGTCTCAAATACCACACTGTTCCTTTCATTGGGAGGCAAAAAGGAGTGCATTTGTTGAAAATAGTGTGGCCTTTGGGATGCACAAAGTGTTTTCCTAGTACTTAGACTGAGTTACATCATTACCTGCTACTTGAGCTTTGTCCACACCTGCACTGAGCCAAATAATGAGCTCAGAGATGCCCAGGTAACTGCACAAGTTAAGGGTACTCAGTAAATCGATTCTGTCATTGTGGTTGAAATACCTGTCTATCAAAACTTTAGTGTCCCAAATAACGCCAGGTTTCCTATTTGATTGGATTCTGGTCCACCCTAATGTACTGTAGGGTGTCATTTGAAATGCAGCCTAGTCCTTCCAATCAAGGTAAAGTGCTTTTATGTGATACAATATGAAGTAAAGAAAGTTGTTTTGTAAGCAAACCACAACATTGGTTTGTGGTGCAGTAGTTTAATTCTATACTGTACTTCATTTGCTTGTATACTGTGTATTTTCAGAGCAAGTTATTGAACAGTGAAAGATGATTAGGGATCATCATTACACCATCATTTTGTAGGACTCTGGATAATACTCGAGGGCACTATATTCTCTCATATTAATGAATTACAAATGGTACTTTGACATTTAGTTCTGTTTTTTTTTATTTTAATATGTTGAAACTTAAACTTCTCTGAATTTCATTCTGGCCCTCAAAGAAGCAGTATTAATTTCAGCAGCTGTTTTTCATTTAGTCATAGTATTCATCATTGCCAAAAAATATTTATAGTTTTAGTCACGTTTTAGTCGTTTTGAGCCTTCTAAAATTAATCTAATTCTAGTAATATATTTGAGTCCCATTCTATATTCCATCCTACATCACAGCCACATAAAATTCCTTCTATTTCTTTAGGTCCAGGGACTCCGAGCTTGATAGTCTATTTGATATTTTCTCTCACTCTAACCTATACTAATTCACCCTGACTGATACAAGTAATGGAAAAACGAACAAGCTCACAGGTTATGTAGGTATGCTGTTACTTCAGTTGATAGTGACTTTTGCAACTAATAAATAGATGACTCAGTCGTGACATAATAAAATGGTTGATTTTAAAACACTGAGACTCAAACAGTTGAAGCCATAATGAAGTATTACTTTCACACTTAGTTATTATGGAATATCTAGTATTTCTTTGTTTGCAAAGAGGGGAGGGGAACAGCATGCACTGCATAGAGGATAGTGTATCATTCAAGTAATGACAAAGCAATAAAACACGTAATGCCTGTTGAGCACATGATTGTATCCAGGGGAAAAAACTACAGAAAATCATTTTAATGTTTTTAGTCCATTACTAGCGTTTTCTTTTAAGAATTTTTCATCAAACAAAATAGAAATTGATTTACTTACACTTTTTCCTTTCCATTTTTGTCTCGCCATTTTTGGGAAAAAAGGTAGTTGACTAATATTTGTAGATTGTTTTGGGTCTTCCGCAGCATTTTATTGTGGAAATGTCCTTAATCTACGTCAGTTCTCTGAATATCCCATTACCCTACAAATTTATCTACTGATGTGATTTTATAGTTTGAAGAATGTTTAGGGTAAGGGTTATGGTTAGGGTTAGGATTAGGATAAAGGTTAAATTTAGGATAAGGGTTAGGATTGGTAGATGGTTAAAATGTTACTTAAAGTCAATAGATAATATGTGAGTCATCTATAGACACTCTTTTGGGACTCTCCAAATAGTGTTATTTCTGTTTTTGTATATGCTATACATTCATTGTTTTGGATCTGATGCACACATACTGATGATACATAAAGATAAGAATCAAATTTTTTATTAACTAAACCAATGTTTACATGGTTACTGCTAGTATGGTTGTTCCAGTTTACATAAGGGGGCAGACTTCATTTAATATAGTCATCATTTTGTAATTTCCCCTATTCTGATAGACAGGCAATTTGAAAGTGTTTGATGTTCTCCTGAAACTTGCATTCCTTTTGCCAACCGGAATTTTTCAATAAATATTTTAATAGTCGGTGGTCATCCTAACTGAAAGGACGTGAGTCAAAAGCAATGTCCTCTAATACAGTTGCTTGTTGGTTGAAAGTACAGAAAACAGTGAAGAGAATGAAAAATGACACTGAAAGCAAAATGCTAATTGGAGATAAATTTAATTAAATCTCTTAGAGTTATATGCTTACTTCATTTACTGTTGTTTTAACAAATATCAACATCACGACCAGAGTAGCTTTAAGACTAAATCCCTTGAAGAATACAGGGTTTTAGTCCTGCTCATCCAATTTAATTCCACAGCATAATCAATAAGTTTCCATGCCAATTCACTCCTCTGTTCTGGTAATCTTTTAATGTGCAATAAGCATCTCCAACGCAACGCCGCCTGTGGTCCTTTTCATGTTGGGTGAAGACATACAGTATTAGTACAACCTCAGGCTGGAGTTAGAAAAGTGATCAACCTTACTCAGTGACAAATGTTGGATCTGTTGATACCAGTCCCACCTCAGTTTTGAATTTAAGTACGAATGACATGAGATGGTAGCGTAGCAAGGAATTAATTTTGAAGCAGAAGCGACACCTTGAAGGGAGAGCTGTTGCACTTTCGGAGATTGTGGTTTACTTTAAGAATTGCTTCTGTATGTAAGCTTGCATGCCATATCTGTACAAAAACATAAAAGCATTCTTTTGTGTCTGAAAATTCCTAGAATAAAAGCACTCTCTTGGAGTGTATTGCCAAGTGAGCAAGAACATTGTTATTTTTTTCAAAAAGCCCAGCAAATTAGTTCATGTTTCATTTTTAATTGTTCTCATTTTGAGGCACTGTGTGAATGCTCAGTACAAATTAAACTGACAATTGTTAGTTCATGTCTAGACAGTGTCATCTTTAAATTGGGGAAGAGTGAGTACCAGAATGTTAAAATAGCAGTAGTACCATGCATTTCCAAAGTTTTTATCCTAGTTCTTAAGTGTCAATACAGGATTTCTTTACATTTTATTTTAGACTCAGACTATTTTCCAAATATCTGAAGGTCAAGGAATCGAAACAATCTGCAACTATATCATTAATGTAAAAATCTTTTAACAACATCTGCATGGTAGCAGTGCATCAGTCAACAACCTCCTCAACATTGGAATATGCCATCCACATTTTATTTAGGCTACATATAGAAATAAATACTGTTATTTTATGTTAACCATTATTTTTTGGTAACCTTTAGTCCAATTGCTGTTTTGCTTATGTTTATTTACCTATTGTTGTAAGTCAAATGTTCACATTTCCAGATCAAAAAAGATGTATCATGGTAACCATAGTTCAATGGCGCTATGTGCCTGTATGTTCATGAAAGGGAGTTAAAAGGCTATCTCCACTAAATGAGTAAATATAGATTAATATGTCTGAATAAATAAAGCTCAGTATACTGGCAGTTGAGCAATTCCACTTCCAGATGTCATGACAAGCATAGTTCTGAGGGATGTCTTCATTGTCCATGATTGAAATAAAAAAGAAATAACATTAACAGGCTGTGACTAATGTTGGCGTAAAGAACAAACCAGCAGAGGAGGGGGTTCTCCATATTCTTGTTTCTTTGATCTAAATCCTGTGAGACTGAAACAGATGACATTTGCCTTGGTGGATGTTAAAATTATTTAAAATACTCTATTGAATGTCTTTGTTATATTATGCATGGTCTCTCCAAATATAATTGCCACCTACGTTTTTGGGTAGAGCCCTCAAAATCATATGTAAATATCCTTAGTTTCTCTCAGTTCGTCTCTATACCTGTGGGATATTGCTATGCAGGTGTGCGAAAGGCCACACAACAGCAAATGGAAATGGAATAGACTGCTTATTAGCATGGAGATCAAAAGTGATCTTGTATCAGCCGAAAGCCTCATCGTTCTCACCAAGGGTTTTCCCGGCACTGTCTGCGACTCAAAGCACGAGGCCGGTCACAGAGAGGGGATCAGAAAATCACTGGTTTATTGTGTTTTAAAAAGCACAAATGCATACATTTGAATTTGAATGCAAATGTACCATTGAATGTGAAAGGTCAACTTCCCTGGGTCGTAATAGCAGGCACAGTACGATACAAGCCCGCAGTGCAAGGTGCTGCTTCAGATAAGTCATTAGTAAGTTCTTAGAAACAGAGATCTAAACAGAAATCAATCATTTTTAGGGGGCAAAATCTCATCTGATTTCTTTGAAACCAAACCCATTAGTATTCCACCCGTTGCTCATTATTGAAATGTTCAACAATGCAACCTTCAATTAATTGTACTTTCTGTTTAATTCCATACTTTTTAGTTCCATCCAGACAAAGCAGGCTGAATTCTTTATGCGATCGTTGGAAACACTTCATGCAGATCAATGCGGAGTATAGAATGGAATTCCTTTGCCTCCTGCCATTTGTTTAATTCTCAATCCCCTGCAATGGGGCAGAAATAATGATGCAGCCTTCCCCTTCCCCCACCCATGCTGAGGCCTTTCTATGGCAAAGTCCTCGGACACCCAGGGTGAAAATTGTTATCAATTCATCATCAATACAATGTCCTATTTGACAGCGTCCTATTCCCGATGACTCATAGGAATCAAGTAGGTTGTCATGGCAAAGTGGGATTTGACGATGATCGTGATTTCGGGGTCACATTTTAAACAATTCCCATACCGTCGAATTCCCTCGCAGTTTATTCAAATCAAGCAACACTGAACTCGACTGAACTTGACAAGTGTGTTTGTGCGGCTCACCTTTTCCTTTTCCTCCTCCAGGCTCTCCTTGTACTCAGTGTCCATCAGTGTTCTATAATTAGAGGTTGTGGGAGTAGTTCACGTAAGGTGTGACAATAAACAGTGGAGGTTCCTGAACCAAATGGCACAGTAGTAAACAATATTAACACTTAATACACTGTATTCATTCTCTTTTAGCTCTGTGTGCATTGTTCTCTAGACCTACAGGGTTGATGAGTAGCGTTACCAGATGCTGAGATGCTGTTCAATTTGAATGATTTAATGGCCTATTTAACATTTCAGAGTGCTGTGTACTCCCTGCGGCTCCGTTCAGCCATTAATACAGACAATTTCACTGATAGTTAAGGCAGATTCTCTCCTGGGGTCATCCGTTGTATAATGCATAGGGTTGTTCCATTCGATTTCAATCACTTTTTGAATGCACCCCTTTTTTTTTTGACCAAACATTCTATAGACATATAGACGTGGCCTACGTCATCAGAAAGTGCCAATGAATGTTTTTTTTTACCCGAACTCCTATCCATTGAAGAGATAGAGGTGTTAAAATTTGATTCATTTTTGCATTCCCCGCTCGACACCCGTGTCATCATCACTGGAAACAATTTACTGGTGAGTTTTATGCTGATCACAAAATCAACGTAAGCATGCAACAATTAAAAATGCCTGGCTTTCTGAGGTGTCTTTGAAAGATTATTGCATACTATATGCAAGGAACAAGCACCACCGTTCTGTACATTACCTTGTAAATATTGGATGATGCAAGGTGTAGCCGAGACCCTTTCCAGAGTTCATTAAGGTAATTTACAGAACAGAGGTGTTTGACCGCTTATACCATTTACTTGTAGAAATTACATATTTTTGTTAATGTTTTATGATTTCTCATAGTTTTTTTCAACACAGGTGACCCAGTTGTCTGTTTGATTGTCTTAAAGTTCCATAGAAATAAAGAACTCCTAATTTCTACTAGTAAGTAGTTGCATATGTTGTTGTTTGTTCCTTTTAAAGCCTATAAATTAATCTAACTTTCCATACATAAAATGTAGGGATAGGACTGACAACAGAAGGATATTACCAGCCTGCACATTGATCGAGTTATCTATAAAATCTAAAACTGAACCAAGGTCTGTAGCAACTAAAACATGAAATAGCATACATGCATGGATAAATATGTAAATATAAATGAAAACATTTTTGATAGAATATTTTTGCTTTCTTTTGCTGTTAACAGTCAGAAATTAGTCAGAAAAAGTACATGGGACAACAAGATTTATCAAAACTTGTGAATCAAAGCTAAGCTATATATTATGTAAATGGGTATTAAACACGTTGACACTATTACTACAAGATCAGAAAGAGAAATCTTAGTAAGTGTTCCCCTTTGTGGGATAGAAACTGTTGAGGTTTATGGTAAAGTAAATGAAGTTGCCAGACCTAAAATAGAATTGGATCAATATGTATTGTTACATTTTTTACGATTTATGTGTTGATATAAAAGGTGGATATTTCACAACAGGTGGATGCCTTTTTCATACAAAATATTTACGTGATATCTTAGAGCTGATTACATAAACACCAATTTCTTCTTTATAGTAATTTTAAAATAACAATCAGTCTTGCAATATGTAACATTCTACTCATTATATGTCTATTCTAAACATAATTTAATATTATAACTTCATCTGATATACATTTTTCAAAGCTGTATTGTTGACATTTCATCAATTTTGGAGACCGTTGTTTATGAAAACTAAAATAATGTAAATATAGCCTTACATTTCCATTTATGTTATATTCACTATCGGGTGGATCGGTGTTCATCTTTGTGGTAGTAATTGAAAGTTACGTTTTCAATAAAATTGACACTTCAACCATCATTCTAGTCATGTCTCCTCTAGCCTAACTCATCTTCTATCACTGGCTCCTGATCTCGATCACTTGTCTGAGAGAAACAAGGGTTGCTTCTATTCGGCTATCAAGCATACTTTACCGGCTATATAAAAGGAGCTAATCATCAACACACTCTTGAAGAACACTGCAAGAGGCACAAAGAGGGAATTTTATCTGTGGCGTGACTGCCATCCTGTGGACAGCAGATGAACCCCCTTCCCAGTCATAAGCCTATGGTGCCCTAATAAAATAAAAGTAATTGTATGTCAATTTTATTTATCTTTTGTTCCAGAGCAATTATACAGCGTCTCTTTCTCTTCCTGTGTAATAGAAGGACTAGAAAGGTGCTTTATCACTAGCCTATACTCATCCCTAACATTAGCTCAAATATAATGAGGGTTACACAGAGGACAAGCCACTCTGTAGAATGATAAAAGACTTTGGAGTGTCCCAGTGACACTGCATCGGTCATTAGCCTTCCACAGTTTGCCCTTTTCATACATTTCTAAATAAGTACCGTGCCGTGAGTTTAACAGACCACCTAATCTGTGTGCTTAACAGGGACATGGAAGATCTAAGAAGTATCACAACTGGATGTAAGGGAGGTAAGTAGCTGTTTTAGGCCAAGAGACACCTTTACTAATTACTCAGTTGAAAACAAGGCAGATTCCTTCATAACTTCTCTGCCCTGTCATTCTACTCTGGGTTGTTTGTTGCTGTAAATTAATTCAGGGTTAGGAGATGGTGTACTTACATGTCAAAAATATGGGTTAAATACAATAAACAACCACTCTCTGGTAAAACCTATTGCAGTAACCACTTTTAAGTTGCTCTTTGAACTAGTACTGAACATTTGCACAATGCCAACCTAAACTCGGAAGGGATTAAGAAAATCCCAGATGATAATTGATGAATGAGAACTTCTCCCATTGCAGGGGATTATAATCTCCCACTACCCAAGGTTAAACTACTAGGGCCTCACCTATCCCATTCAGAGGATAATCTACTTAAGACTCCACATAAGCACATTAGACTCATTGCTGTTTTATTACCCATTTATCCCTGTTGGTGTGAGCCAGTACGACCCTCTGCATCCTTCTTCAGAATTATAATGTAAATAATTGTCAGTCAATATTCTTATCGATTGCCATAATCTGTTTCTCCTCTCCCTTTCCCGATGTACAAAATCAATATCATAGTGTCAATTATTTCGCCAAAATATGTTACTGATGCATTAATCCAGTAATCAGTTTATTTTTTTAAAATTTTTATTACCATGTTTTCCATAATGAATCTTCTTTGTGATGTAAAACCATACCTTGGTCAATTAACCTTCTGTTGTTTCCTACTGACAAAAGGAAGGCGGTGTCCTGCCTACCACTCACTGTAGAATGAAAACGTCAATTTTTTTTCTTTTTTACTGCAGAACAACTAATGACATTAATTTAACATGATCATATTGTCTGGGCAGTGCTCCAGATGTTGGTGCCCCCTGTGAGGATCCATAAGGTTGGTTAATTTGTCAGAGTACAGTTCTTGTTTTGTAAACGAGAAAATTTAATGTTAACTTATTCTCCCCTGACATCTAAAAGGTAGAATAGTTAAGCCCCTCTGCACGACTTCCTTCCTCTTTCTCACCTGAAAATGGTAGAGACTATTATACACCTTTTGAAATGGTACTGCGTGTTGATATCTTGATATGGGCATAACGAATTGGTGCGAGGAATCAAGACCGAAGTGGATTTACATTTAAGGTGATTGATGGGACTGGTCTAAATTTGTTTGTAAAGTTATTTAGTTGAATAAAGAAGCCAGTTGCCTATCGCTTTCCCCTGGAAAAGGAGTAAATTTAGTTAAGACAGCTAGTAAGAAGGTTGTCTTTGATATGGAGTATTCATGTGGATAGAAACACGCATTTAACGTGAAACAAATTGTGAAAGTGAATTGAATTCATAGGGCCGTTTGAAAGCAAATGGAAAGCAAATGGAAATTATAGGCTACAGAACTATTTATGGAGTCAAACTTTAATTGAATTTTGTTCGTAAGTTTGAAGGTATTCACTCCATTGATTGCAATGTGAAATGATTTACATGATAAATTGAGAACATTTCAAGAGAATTGTTATTTCAAGGGAACAGGCACCTCAAAGAATCACAAGGTTGACCAACTCAACTGACCAACGAGTTGTCACGTGGACTGAGGTCGAAATTGTTTTAATAAGTGCACGGCTATACAAGACTGTCTGGGTCATAATCACCTATTCCAGAGTTTGTCCACAGTAGGTCAGAGTTTGAATAAATGGACCCAACAGTAGGCAATCTACCACAGTGTTCTACTGTTACCCAGTTGCGATAGGCCTGAGCCTGATTACTTCTGGAATCATCATCAAACTATTGGTTTATATGCTGCATAAACTGTCCTCTAAGAAGATTTCTCTCTTAGTTCTCTTCCGTAGAAGAGGCTGCACACTCGCGATGCCCCTCCTTTTCCGAACTCCTTTCCATCCTGCAGAAATATGAGCTGCAGGCTACTCTATAAAAATAAAAAAGATAAGGGAGTGTACTTGATTTATAATGAGGGATACCTGGAGAGAGTTGGATCTGTCTGAATTGAAAATGGATGGCCCTCAAATATACTTTCAGGTGACCCTCCCTGAACTCTTGAAAATGAATTAATTTGTAAATCAGGAGGTGCTGGAAACGAAACTGAATTGCGGGTATTTTTACAATAAACCTCTACATGCATCGAATTTGCATAGAGGTGTAGAGCACAGTGGAGCTTTCTGAAGTTGCACACATTTTTCTTTTGTTCATGGGTTCTCGAGGTTACAGAATTCTGTACTGTATTTTCAGCAGAAAAATGTATGTTAACATTTTTCACAGTAAATATTATGAACAACAGAAGACCAAAAATTTAACCCTTTGGTATGCACTTCTAGAAATTCAGATTTAACCTTCAGGCACAATATAATTCTATCACAAAGGTCGTCCTGAAACCATTTGCAGGCATAAGCGCGTATGCCTAATGACATCAACTTGCTAATTAAAAGGGAATTGATTAACAGGGTCAAACTCCGTTGACAGGCAGCATGAGTCAGTTACTATCCACGGCTCCAGCAATATCAATTACCGCTAGTGTGGTTGCAGGTGGTTCCAGTTTTTTATTCCAGTCTTAACCCTGATTAATGCATATTTAAAATCACATTTTCAGTGAGCAGAAACGCTAGTCGGGTAAACAGGGGAGGTGCCCAGCATGAGGCAGCTTGGCGGGCATCTATCATTTCCTGTTACTCCACTAAGTCATCTGGGTCTAGGTTTCGGACAGTTGGATTGACCATTCTAGCGGGTTCAATTATTCACCACTGACATGATTGACAAGTATACTTCGCTAAAAAAAGACCACCAAGTTTACAAAGAAAAAAAGCATTTATTTGGCGAGAAGTCTTTTTTTTTGTTTTCAGTAAACACAGTGAAAAAACTAGCAACATTAGACTAGCTGTAAAAGAAAAGGGACACACATTAGAAAAAAGCAAAATGGTTAGGGTAGTGGTTGGAAATAGGACTGTACTGTTGTAGGATGGAACAGAAACAGCAAACAATCTCAGTATCCCTCAATAAATTGACATACATATTTAGCAAACATTTATATATTTAAAAGAGTGATTAGTTGGAAGTCCTGCTTGACCCAAAAAACCTTTTGGTACCTCAGATTGTTCCGTCAGTTCTCACATAAAAATGTAATCGGAGAGAAGGATGTTTTAAATGCTCTTCACATTTGTATTTTTATTCAAAGAAAATTATGTTGTGGGCCAATTTCATCCCTTTTTAGACATATACCTGACCGTACATGTTACAGACAGCATATTGGTGCCATTGTACTCTTTACAATGCTCTGAAAAATATATGTATGAATTCTAAGAGAAACTGTTTCACAACAGATCTTAAACACTGAAGTAAGCCTTTTATAGCATTTCTTGTACGCATGGGTATGGTGTGAACAAATATATACTGTACATGGAAATCATTTTTCAGTTTTTTTAATTCAGATATGGCACCTGCAGATGTTTCATGTGATACATAAAGATTGTACACATCGAATGTAAAAACTAGTCCATGTTGTGCCCAATGTCATTCTTTTCAAGACCTTCCACAACAGAGAGGAAACACAAGGCCCCCTAGCGGTTGAATTCTCCATTGCGAAACTGACACAGCATACATTTTCAACTTGAGGAAAAAGTAACCTAACAAAATTTTTTACTATTTTCCAAAACCATATTTCTGCTGTCTCAAATGTAAAGGCTCTCCTCCATGCACTACAGACTATGCCGTTGTCCAAGCAGTAGTGGAACAGGATTGTGTGAAAAGGATGTTCATCATAATGAAATACATTTTATGTGAATGAGGCATAAGCAACAGTTATAAATGATGCCACAGCAGAGGACGTTTCCTAGGAATTCATATTTTCCTTTCACTCCGGTTCTGATAAACTGTCTCCTAACTTCAGAAGAAACAGAATATCCACCTTGGAAACAATGTCTAAAAATTAAGAAAAACTCTAAAAGGGTACATTTAAAATATTAATGTTGGTAAATAAATAATGTGGAAAATGTATTTCAAAATCTTGCAGGACTCCATATTTGAAAGCACACAATTATGAGTATATAGACACCAATATGTCTATTTTGACACAACAGCCAAATTATGACACTGCATTTATATGACTAAAAGTTTTTTGTTTTTTTTTACCAATTATCTCTTTTGGAGAATTTTCAGAACAATCTGAGATACCAAAAATATTACTGGGCTATGCTGGCCTGGAATGGCCCAATACCAAGTTATCCTAAATGTGGGCACAAACTGCTTTAGCATTCTCCGGCATGGTGAATGTTTCTTTTCTTAAGATATTGGCAACAATGTAGTGCACTTTCTACAAAAACATTAGAATAAAATTCAAAGTACAAATATTAAAAACCCACTGCTGAAGATGACTGGCTGATAGTTAATGGCAACAAACTGACCCCTATCTCTAACGGACAAATGGATGTTCAATTTCAGTTCTTTTGCCAGGAGAGGTCAGCAGGGGGCCACAGCAAAGGGACTTCTGATTAGTAAACTATTACAACTTCACACCTCAACATCCATTACTTAGACTAGGGCCGGGAGTTTTTCCTGACCATTTAAACTGACCCAGGGAAACTCTTGGCCTTAATAATATCGAATGTGCTTTGAATCATAAGGCAATGAGCCTTCTTGATTGACAATTGCTTTATCATATACAGGAAACAATGACAAGTCCTAGCCCACCAACTGTTTCTAACTAACCAATGTTCGTTTTTGTTCATTAACAAACAAAGCTTAGTGTTAATGTCCATTCTTACATAGACATACAGTAAAAAGCATAGAATATATATTTTGCTACATTTCTGTTCTTGAAGAGAATCAAATCCCCATTGTTGAAAATAAATGGTATGATCACAAAGGATAGATCTACTGAAAAACAGAACAGGATCAAAGCAGACTAAAGTTAGTGTTGGAGGTGGCTTGGTCAATGAATTGTCGTAATCAGGGGGTGGTCAAAGGTTGCATTCCAATCAGAGTTGTAGAAGACTGGTCATAATCCAATAAAAATAAATGGTCAGGATATTTATCCAACCTGAAGTTTTACATGCAAAAACAGTGGTGGGGAATGTGCTAAACAACTGAGTTCAGGTCAATTTATTTTCACTTTAAGAAGCTAAATGAAATTCCAAATATCAATTGGAATTTTAGTTCACACCCAGAATTTCAAGACTTGAAATGGAACTGACCCGAAAACTGCTAAACAATACTACTACAAAAAGAAAAAAAATGAACAGACATCTTGTGATTTAACGCAAGGATGACTGTTTTGATCATATTCAGGTTGGTTCCTCAGCATAACAAAAGATTGTGTCGTGTGGTAAAAGTCCGTTTTGGGCTCAGAGTAAACAGCATCGCTCTTTGAAACTCTTCTTGTTCTTATTCTTGTTCTTCCCCTTTCCATTTTTGTCCTTGTTTTCTGACATTTTTTTGCCTCGCACCTCCCGCATCAAGTCAAAGAATACCTTAAGAATTAAAAAGAGATATTACTCACGCATTTACCAAAAAGAAAGAGACATTTATGCAAGTGTAGTCCACCACTATTTCGGTATAACCTTGAAAATAGCATGAAGAAGAGGCATACAGAAGAGGCATGTAGAATTCTCTGTGACATGAAATGAGACACACTAAGTACAAAGGTACTGTACCTTATCGACGTTGGCTCGTGTTTTGGCTGATGTCTCGACATACTGCACCCCCCACTCTTCTGCCTTGGCTCGGGCCTCGTCTACAGAGACCTGTCTGCGGTCTTCCAAGTCAGACTTGTTCCCCACCACCAACAGAGGAATCTTATCCTCCTCTGCCTTCACCCGCAGGATCTGCTCCCTAAAATACACACACACACACACACACACACACACACACACACACACACACACACACACATCGACTGCAGACTTTATTTGGATCCAGAGACGAGCATTACGGTCAGGTGTAAAACAGGGGAAAGGGAATTCAGGTTCATAGCCCTACAATGAAGACATTGATGAAGAAAACAAATATGACGCTCAAATAATTAAGGGAACACGTAATCATCACAGTATAACACCAAGTCAATTAAACTTCAGAGATATCAATCTGTCCAGTCAGGAATCTTAAGTGATTGTGAATCAGTGTCACCTGTTTTGGTGCAAATTAAAGTGACAGCAGGTGCACTGGAGAGGCAACATCAAGACAACCCTTCAAAAGGGATGGTTTTTTTAGGTGGTGGCCACAGACCATTGCTCTCTCCTTATCCTTCCTGATTGTTTCTTCTCTAGTTTTGCGTTTTGGTAGTGTCCTTGTCACTACTGGTAGCATGACGCGGTACCTGCAGCCCATGCATGTTGCCCAGGTAGTCCAGCTCCTCCAGGATGGCACATCCATACGTGCCGTCGCAAGAAGTTTTGCTGTGTCTCCCAGTACAGTCTCAAGAGCATGGAGGAGATACCAGGAGATGTGCTGTTACACGAGGAGAGCTGGACAGGGCCGTAGAAGGGCATCAACCCAGCAGCAGAACCAGTATCTGCTCCTTTGTGTGAGGAGAAACGGGGGAGCACTGCCAGAGCCCTACAAAATGACCTCCAGCGGGCTACTGGTGTGCATGTTTCTGACCAAACTGTCAGAAACAGACTCCATGAGGGTAGCATGAGGGCCCGACTTCCTCTAGTGGGTCCTGTGCTCACAGCCCAGCACCGTGTAGCTTAATTGGCATTCACCAGAGAACGCCAGAAGTGGCAGATCCGCCATTGGCGCCCCATTCTCTTCACAGATGAGAGCAGGTTCACACTGAGCACGTGACAGACGTGAAAGAGTCTGGAGACGCCGTGGTGAATGTTATGCTGCCTGCAAAATCATCCAACATAACTGGTTTGGCGGTGGGTCAGTGATGGTCTGGGGAGGCATATCCTTGGCAGGTCACACAGATCTCCACGTCTTAGCCAACGGTACCCTGACTGCTGTTAGGTACCGGGATGAAATCCTCAGACACTTCATCAGACCTTATGATGGTGCAGTGGGCCCTGGGTTCTTCCTGGTGCAGGACAATGCCCGGCCTCATGTGGCCAGTGTGTAGGCAGTTCCTGGATGACGAAGGCATTGATGCCATTGACTGGCCCTCACGTTCCCCAGACCTGAATCCAATTGAGAACCTCTGGGACGCTATGTATCGGTGCATCTAACGCCACCAAGTAGCGCCACAGACTGTCCAGGAGCTCACTGATGCCCTGATCCAGGTCTGGGAGGAGATCCCCCAGGACGCCATCCACCGTCTCATCAGGAGCATGCCCAGATGTTGTCAGGAGTGCATAGAGGCACGTGGAGGCCATACACACTGCTGAGTCACATTGAGTTGCTGGGATGAAATTCACACAAATTTCATCAAAGTTGTGATTTCAATTGTTTACTTAGATTTTGATCTTTGCCTGTGATTTCAATTGCTTGTTTAGATTTTGATCTTTAATATATTTCGTTCATCAAGACCCGTTGTGTGATTGAGGTGTTCCCTTAATTTTTTTGAGCAGTGTATTTAAAGCGTAGGCCTGCTCTACGGAAGATGCACACATAAATCTGAGCTTCTGAGTCTTCTATCATTAATATCACAGTTTCCAGACTGATTCATAACATTCTGCCTGGCACCAACCTGAACTCTGCAGTAGCTGTGAAGGACTCATGTTCTGTAATGGAGAAGACTAGTAGGAAGCCTTCTCCGCTCCTGAAGTAGTTGTCTCTGATGGCAGCATAGTCTTCCTGTCCAGCCGTATCCAGGATATCAATCTGGACCTCCTCTCCGTCCAGCACCACCTTCTTTCTGTAGCTGTCCGCCTTGGTGGGTTCGTAGTCCTCCACAAACTGAAGTGACGACAGAGAGCAAAGGACACTGTTCAACCACATGGTTAGTGTATCAGCCACTTTGTCACAAAATGTGGTATGGGAATATAGGCTAGGAGGCATCGTCAAGAAAATTAGGTTCATTTTTCAAGTTTGATAACAAGGCTTTTACATTGCTGGCTACTGTTTTGACTTCTTTGAAATGTTAATGTGACAGAAAGTGTGTGTGTGTGGTGTGTAAATGGGGACAAATATTTCCCTAAACTGTGATTAAACCAAAAAAAATTTGATACATTTTCACCTGTCCACAAAAAATACTTTATTTTGGATTTTGGCTTTGGTTTATGATAAACCTTACAATTGAGTTTAGGGTCGGAATTAGGGTTAAGCATTAGCCGTGAGGAGTTGGGGCTCTATAAGATCAGGTTAAGGTTAGCATTTCTAAATGTGTGTGTTCTTACCTCATCATACATAAACTGCAGTGTCAGGGCAGACTTGCCCACTCCACCACTCCCCACCATGATGACCTTGTGAAGGGCCAGAGAACTCTGGTTCTTACTCTTACTGGCAGCCATCGTCGGTCTCTGTCCCTTTCACTCACACACACACACACACACATACACACACACACACACCACTATACCCAAACACTCACTGACACCACCTGTACAGACAGAAAGTACAACAGTCAGTCAGTGAACACACACAGCTAACAATAGCAACTGCCCTACACATAGTAGTCACACGATGCACACTCACATCTTATCACCTACTCAAACCCACACTATGGTCAACCTTTTCACCTTACAAGTACACCTTACAAGTGGTCTAACCAAGCTTGTCAAACCAAACCAGCCTAGGGTTCAGTCTAGCCCAATCCTCACACTGCTTAAAAGTCTGGTCAGGAATCTCTCTGCAGACTTTAAAAGCTGGCTTGAATGGGTTCAACATTCAGTATAAAAGGCAATACCAGCCATTAAATGTAATGAAACGTAATGCCTACATTAAGCTTAGGGTGGCATTTTGAACTATATAATCCCTATTTTAAGTGCAGCCTAAAAGGATTCGTAGTAAGTCACATTCAGGGCAGGGCAATAGATCCACATGCACAGAAAACTATACAAATGCTTTTAGTTTGAAGGGACATCGTCATACTAGTTTACTAGGTGAAATTATAATATTCTTTGGCCAATTTCACATCCCTTGACAAAGATGATGAAGAAATGATAATCTGCCAAATATTTGCCAAATATATAATATTTGGCAAATCCCAAATTTGACAGGTGCTTGTATCTTTCGAAGGGCACTGACTTTTCATTTAGTGAGATTGAGACTTTTTCGAGTACATAGTACACACATCTTCCCCTAGAACTTCTTTAGTATTTGATGCAAATATGAAATCATTTAGTTCAGTGTGCCAGAAATAGTAAGATAAAGACAACATCATACTGCAGTAACCTAAAGAAATCTTTGCTACTTCAAATAATAACAATATTACTACTAATACTACTACTAATAATAGCAAAAACATAACATTTAGTAATTAAGTTTTTTATATCAGATACGGGGTAGACAACTTTGTAAGGTCACTTAAAATGCAGAGGGGCAGCTTGGTTTCTGTGAAAGGCTGAAGTCAGACACTCCCATTTAACAGAGGAGCAACAGAAATCAATGTTTAATACTATTAGATCAGAGGAAAGAAACATGCAAAGTAACTGTAAGGGAAGAGCCCCAACCCAGTCTGGAAAATCTGCTTTTCAAGCCTCTACATGTCACCTAAATCACTAATAACTAAAACCCTTTAACCTGTTTCTCTTTCCCTCATGGGATTTCTGAATAGCTTTTCCAGCTTCAACTCAGTATAAATACACACAAACTCACACATTAGACTGCTATTTTGTTATAAAATCTGAACACTTGGTAATGTTCCTTAAGAAAGTAAATTATGCTTTAATGGTAATTGTTAATAAAAAAAAGATCCAATTGCTCTGCAATCAATGTTATCACTTTGACAGGGTGACCAGTAAACATCTGTCTGCGTGTCCAATATATTGACTCTATTAAAAGAAATGATAAGTAGCACATTCCGTGCAGAGATAGGTCATGTGCATCTTAGCCAGTCTTCACACAGGCCAATGGAAAACCTTCACAAATGGTCAAAAGTAGTCATATAGGAAAACCAAACCAATTTCTAAACAAATGCAATACCTTCTATAGACTACAGTATATTGATCGACAATGAAGGAAACTCAAGTGCTATATACCTCAAGCTGATGACCTAATGGAATGTCAGTTGACCCTGGATTTGCCTGACCAGGAAAAAGTAGTTTGCCTATGTAACTTCCTGTCTTTGTTTTCAGTAGCCATGGCGACAGGTAGGCAGCCCAGAGCGAACAGGAAGGATAATGGGGGTGGCAGCAACCTGGCCCTGCTGACTAACTGCTGAGCTAAGCACTTTTATAGAGGAGGTAATGTGCAACCGACTTCCATAATACGCACAATGAGATATATCAAGAGAAGCGGAACAACTAAAGATGTTATCGCGAGTGTACCAAAATGCTTCTGTGTAGGCTCCAAAACAATTCTGCCAGTTAAATTTAGTAGCAGAAAGACTAAAAGGCCGTGAACCAATAGATTGGTCAAATACCAGGGGAGGACATTTTCTATAGGAATAAAAATATATAAAAAGAATAGAAAATAAACAATAAACATTAATGAGATTATTATCGTATTTCCCAAAACATGAAATGTCAAAATTATATTGCCAGCCTTGTTTTCAGTAACGTGTGTTCCCCCCTTGCCAGAAAAACAGAACAGAGCCTTTTCCCTTGAATTCCCTGTGAGAGTGGTGGGTGACACATGGATTTATTTGTTTTAATTAAGAATCATTAGTGGTTCTAATAATTTTGACACCTATCTATTTGAAAAATAAATATACTATTACCTCTAAAAGGTGTGAGAAATTTAATTAGTATTAAAGAATACAGTTTGCTCATACTTCTCTGCATAAAATATAGCTTATTAACTGTGTTGTTTATTCTACAGATTTTTTGCTCATTGTTATCAAAGGTGTCAATGATTTTGGGGTTGACTATGTACATTTTTTCATTCATTTCATTTCTCACACACAGGAGAGTTAACTGCAGGTGTAGTGAAACGCCAGTGCCTTGCCTCCTAAGATTTGCTTTTAGTTAAATAAATAAACTAAATTAAATAAGTCAAAATAAAATCAACATGATTATAATAATTACACATTTACAAATGTCAAAAATATATTAAAAAAAATTCAAAATAACTAGTCTTCACACTGTATATTCTACATGGTACAGAAGCATTGACTGTGTGTACAGTATGCATGTAATTGAATGTGTGTGTCAGTGAGGAGGGACTGTGTGTCCATGGAGAGTGTGTGTGACTGAGTGTTTACATGGTGAGTGTGCTTATAGAAGTTGGGGCGTGAATTTGTGTAGTAGTGTGCAAAAGGGCTGTATACTACTCTGCAATATCCCTCATTCTCTTAGTTCTTCATTTAAAATGTGTAAACTACAGTAAACTAAATAACAGTACTATTACTGAAACATAATGTAATCGTTATTGTTGGTTCTTTGAAAAAAATAAATCTTGTGAATGAGAGAAGAACTGAGAATGAATCAGACATGCAATCCTCCTTCATTACATCTAACTTCAGGGCCAATCAGTGAAAGTTTCCTCTAAGGTTAAATGGAGTGCATTTCCCAGGCCCCAGCAAAAATTATCTATATATACACAGTGTAGTAGAGGGTTGTAAAACTTCGGCTACACTGGGCTATACTATTCCTATCCACTCGCCTTGTTGGTCTGAGTAGCTGAAATGACTAGAGTGTACAGTCGGACTGCAGGAATTCAGTAGGATTCCCCAGACGATATACTGAATGCAAGAAGGAGCCCAAGACAACACTGAATCTGTAAGGTACATCCAGGCACAGGGCCAGACAGCCACCGCTCTTCACTGTCTTCCACCCTCACACATCACACTCAAGGAGACCTTTCATAACGTTCCAAAGAATGTTGCATCATGGTCTCAAGGCGACAAATTTTAATTTCACTAGTCATCAGGACATAAGTTATGTGATGGTCCCAAGCTAAGGTTCTCTGGTGAACCTTATATTAGTTCCCAGGAATTTCCCATCCTTCACTGAGGACCATGTCAAGATTATGTCACAACTTTTTTAGGATGTTCTCAAGACATTAATGTCTAGGCCTACACCGCACAGTGGTCCCAGAGGAACATATTCTGAGAGGCCTTTGTCCCCTGCAAGTTCCCAGGATGTAATCAGACCCATGTTAGGAACTTTTAGGACGTTCAAGACTTTCATTTTACAACGTCCTCACGACGTAGTTCCTACAGATGTTCCTGAGGATGTTTTTAAGAACATTCTTTCTAGGTCCTAAAACGTCTTAAGTGCCTGGGAATAACTAGGAGCTAAACAAAACATATATGGAATCGTGAAAAAATAATCCAGAGAACATCTAAATGTTTCTGACGTCCCGTGGATTTCATAACACCTTAAATTGTGTTTGTAATATTTCCCCCTGTGCCATCTTCCACTTCCCCTCATAAAATAGCCCATAACTATACTCTTGAATAGCGATGGGGTAGTCCGGCAAATCGGTGTGATGTCATGACCAATGAATCTGATCCATTGATCAACAAGAGGTAAACCAACACGCTGCAGCGCACAGGATTTAGTCATGTCGGTTGATGACACATTTCACAGAGGAAAATGTCCTAATGAATCAAGCCTGTCGCAGCCACGTTTTTAATCAAGCAGAGTGAATAAACCAAATATCCATGCCTAGCCATATCCTAACAAACCGGTTTCTGTAGGCCTATTAATTACAGTCTATTACCTGCATACAGACCTCAGTCAGGATTCTTTTGCATGTGTACTTTATTGTACAATGCTAAATGCTTATCAACAGACGAGAGGTGCTTGGCTATAAAGTGACATCACACTCTCTTCAGCAAAGAGGAGATAAGGGGAGGGCTGAGGACTATCAAGGGACACATCAGGACATGAACTCAACCTGGAGCGCTGGTGGGCAGGAGAAGCAGATCACAGGACTTCCGCATGAGAAATGCCAGGTGAGATAAAGTCGGCCTATGGTCAGGTGACAGGCGTCGTGGTGTGCCCAGGTGACTGCTCTTGTGACGTTAAAGCGCAGCCTAGCATCTACTGCTAAACAATAAGTGGAATTATAGATTTGTGAAGCCAGAGTGAGGTCAACAACAATGAGGCACAAAACAGACAGTATACTGACAGTACACAAATGACGTTTGTGACTCATCAATGACACACTGACTGAAAACAGTTAAGTAGACTACTGGAAAACCAACTGATTGCATTTAATGTAACTTGACTCACCATTAGTTAGTCATTTGGATAGTCATACAATATCTTCAACAAATCTGGGTCACTCTTCTAGGTCAGCCATACCTTTCATGATGATAAAAAATAGTTTGAAAGTATTACAGCTGATTTTCAGTACATGAACCATAACAAAACTGCCCTAACATCAGCTTGAGTAAAGTGTTTTGAATGTGTCCAGCTAGATTCAAGTGAGAAAACGGACACAGAGAAATACTGGTAATGGCAGATAAGGATAGAGAATGTATGAGTGAAAAAATTAAGGAGAAATGTGAGACAGGGCAATGAATCTACAGGAACCAGAAGACTCTGCATGCCTTCACCTCAGAGGCCAGTTGTAGACTTCCTGGAAAATGTAATGGGGAAAACAGGAGGATTGCAGGCCCAGAAAACCTCCCCCAGGCAGGCCTCTCTTTCCTTTTCTTACACCATGACCCCTGTCAAGCTATAGTATGCACTTCCTCTGGGTAAGCTCACTTTTCACTTCCCTCAAAAACAGTATCAGGACCAGCCATCACCTGTTCAGTAATTTCTGCACTTAAAAGTACAGAACTGTCCACCATGATACCTCACTAGTATAGGAGACAATTAAAGAGAGACAGCTTGTCATCTCTCTGTCCGATATTAACACTTCACATTTGATGTTCTGGAAGTTCACTTCTTGTCTCTCTATAATAGTCTGGTATAAAGCTTATGGAAACTATTTTACAATCGTTTTATGTATTTGTATTATCTATTCTTACCCTCTTACTTTTTTACTCTACATTGTTGTACAATGGTCCATAAGTAAGCTGTTAGTGTACCTGTTGTTTATGAAGCATGTGACATATACAATGTGATAAATGGTAAACTGATGGTAGCCAAAGTAAAATAAATAGAAGGCAGGTATTTGGGAGAACAGAGTTTCAAACGGTAACCTAAGCAGCACCCTGCAGAGAGCCACTGGGATCTCAGGGGAATACTCTCTGACTCCGGCCCAATTATATCTTTTTTCTCCCAAAGTGTACAATTCTTCAGTTCCGTGACGGTTGCTCCGCGTGGCGCTGCATCCCCTCTGCCACTCCGGCACTCCACCTCACCGGCGTACAAACTGCCGGCAGGAATGATGGTACAGCAGCACACTCCATAGACACACCTGCTCCTCATCACCAATTATGTTCTCAATTTCTCCATTTTCAACTTCCTTGTTTATCACCTGCACCTCAAGGGTTATTGTGTCCAGTCCGTGAAGACCGTGTGGTGCTGTATTCGCACAAATTTTTTTGCCTCTCTTTTATGCACTCGCAACCCTCGCACCTCACAACTTCCCTTCACTGATTTAAAAAGACATTACTGATAGTAGAACACCATTACTGATAGTACAATCAGAACTGTCTAATTGTGATAGTAAAAATGTATGTTCTTATATCATGGATTATATTATCAAAAATTATCATAAAAGGTGGGGTAAATATGTTTCCATTTTATTTCCATTTCCAGCTCTGGGTGTTATGCCCCAATAAAGAGCAAGCAACACAATCACTCTGTCATGGTGATCATGGCGATACCACAGGGCTAGAAAAAGAGAGATTGGAAATATTAATTGTTGAAACAAATTGACAGGGAACACAGGGCTGTTTTAGGGAACAGTACCACTGACGGTAGGTACCGATTGCCTTGGGCATGGGTCATGTAAAAAATATTTTTTGCTATGTGGTTTGTTGTCAAATGCATAATCTTTAGTTAGACTAACCAGCAGGCTCATGTTTAGTATTGGACATTGGCTTCCAAAGCTATTATAAGAAATACTACAGTAACGTATCCCTTTGTTGTCATTGCTAGCCACTGCTGAGATGACATCCTGTAGCTAACTAGCAAGACAATCTCTGCAACAAAGTTGGACAAGGGAATGTTAGATTAGTCTTTTAACAACCTTTATATGCTTACAGTTACTTCTGGTTATTCAAGAAATGATTCTTATTTCTCCAAACAATTTGTATGAATCAAAATCCCTAGTTTGCTAGATATTTTTCTAGTTATCGATCTAGTGATATTTTCTTATAAATCTATGTTTTTCTCTGTACAGCAGAGTATGTTGTATGTTGCGATTGATATTCCATTGATGTCTGTTGTCATGTCATGAGCTAAACCCATGTTTGCCAGTTGCCAGTATTATTTATTCATGTCTAGCATGTTTACAGAGGGAATAATTAGTAGCTATAAATTGTATTTGAGCAATAACTGATTGCTTAAAGTGACCACAATACATCTCTGTTGATATAAAAATAATATCACCATTTGGCACCATTTGATAACACATAGACAATCAGGTTCCTCTTCTGGATTTAAATCTAAAGCATGCTAACTTTTTTAAAGATCATGTTTGAAACATTCTGTGAGATTGATTCAGTTATGTAAATTACAGATTATGCAGCAAATATGAGGTAAGACAGCTCCCCAGTCTGAGCTTTCAGACACCCCACAATGCATACTAACCATCCCTAGCAGAGGAAAACAGAGGACTCTTTGACTAATGGGGCAGCAGAGAGCTAAACGTTGCCTTTGTTTCAAGGTTGACCAGACTGCCCTGGATGCTTAGAAGTACCTTCACTCTTCTGAATTCTTAACACCCCTAATTCCCTACCTTCATAAACGCACTTGTAGAGGGCCCTCCCCTAGAATTTAAATTGAGAGGATATATAATCAGCGCTGACATCTGTTTTTAGTTCTACGAGGAGCATGTACTATAAGTACAGGTGCAATATTCTGGATTTTGTAGAGCAAAAGGTACCACGTGTAATATTGTGATAAGGAGTATTCCTTAGGTACAAGGACGGACTACTCTTACATTTTTCAAAGACTCAAGTAGTAACATCATTACGGAGTCACAGGTTGGCATATATAGACAGTCCAACACACACAGCCACAAGGCCTTATCCTTGTAAAAATATAAAAAGCCATGGTAGAAAAATAGCTAAATAGGTGTAGAAACTCAGTTTAAATCAATGATGCCTTGCATATTGTCAGTAACATTCCTCAGCCAGAGCTACAACAGTGTTTACTAAATTAGTGTTGTAGGAGGTACAATAGTGCACGGATGTGAGGTAAGCCATTTTGTAAGTAATGTTGTGAATGGTTGACTCCAACTTGCTTACAAAAAAAGTATCTGCTTAATGTGTCACACTCTGTCTAAAAACGGTGATAAACATAAAAAGTATGCTTATATACGGTGTAACAACAGGAATGAGGGGAACTGTTATTGAAATGTAGTTTAAAAAGCCAGTGGTTCATTGAAAACATTTTGGCAAGTAAAAATTCTCTAGACCTCCAAGGGAGGCATGACAGTAACAAGACTAGGCCTATCTCAACAGAGCATACAGTCAAGGACAAACTGAAGACAAAGGTAGGCCTAGACTATGGGACCATGTAACACGGTCTGTAGGACAGTAGAGACAAGAAAAGTGGGACAACAATTTCCTTTGCAACAATGGTCTGGACTGATCTACTTCAGAGTAGAATACATTTCTAGAAAAATGAATAGCTAGTTTCTTTCTAGTCTGTACTTGTACTAGTTGTAAGTCAAAGCATAGAGTTGTTACAAACTAATGTTACATCCTTTTACAACTTCTTTTTTTAAAATTACTCTTAAAATAAAAACATGTTGTCCCCAACGATTGACGCAGTGTCCCCCTGAGCCAGTCTGCGAAATTTTGCAGATACCAACTTTTGACAAGACACATCATTCAAGTTCAGTCAAAATCATGGTACAGGTCTATGAGCTATTGTTTGAGTTTTCAAAACTCACATCCCTGAGCATGTGTGCCAAAGTGCATTGCTCTTAGTCAAACATAGATAAACATGAGAACATTACAGCAACACCATGTGGTCAAAAAGAATATCCAATGCTACATCTTGATGAGCCAATTCTATAATCTAGGTTTAACAACATGACTGGCTCAGGGGGACAAACCACCTTCCAGAGTGTGCTGGAACATGCAGTTAAAGAAAATTGAAATTAGGGATGCACTGATGCCAACGTTTCAGTTTTTTTCACTGTTTTGTTCACACGTGTGGTGCTTTTCAATGTTAGTTTGAGTTTAAACTGAAACTGCTTGTGAAGATGTCAAATTATTACAGGAAAGTCATATTCTCGGCAGCTAGTGAGGGGCAGCAGGCCGACGCACACAAGTGCTGTTGTCTCCGTTACCACAGTAACCTCCTTTCAGGTACAGCCGAACATTTCCAATTTGTGATATTTTGGCTTAGAGTAGACTCAGGTGAGGTCTGTTGTTTTGTAAATTGAACAGCAATATACCACGTTACTGGTTAATAGTAATACTTTTATTATTTTTTTGAAACATTACACAGCATATACTATTCATTGCAAGACTTATTTTGGAGAGACTAAATATATAGAAAGAGAACTTTTGTATGATTGAATTTACATTTGCTGAAATAAGAAGCATCATCAGAAGCACATTTTTTTTCTATTCATGACAGGGTACACGGATACACAGGGTACACGAGGTACAGAAATTACAAAACATGGGTATAGATGTCGCCACTGGCTGATTGTGGAACATGAATGAATGTGGTATATGAATATTGACTATCATTATCAGCCAATTAATTTTCTTATCTGGGCATCCCAAAATAAAATATATCCATAGCTTTACTCAGAGAGACAGACATGTAAGGAAGAACAGAGGGGGGAGAGATAAACGAAAAAAGCATTTTGTAAAGACATCCCTGCTTCAGCCAGAGAGAAAGAGAAATCTCTAGAAGAAAGCAGAGAAAGGAATGAGAAAAGTAGGCAAACATAATAATAACTGGCAGATAGATTAATTTATAAGAACTCTTTTTCCACACAAGTCTACTTTTTACTTGTTCAAGTCAGCAGACTATGAGTGGTCTGGTCTATGGGTGAAGTTGAGCAGAGCTAGAGGGTTGGAGGAGCTGAGAGGCTGACAGATAGGGGTGAGTTATGTGGGAGGAGAGCCTCCCTCAGCCAAACCTCCCCAGAGAAATGCTGCTAGTGGACATGTTTATTGTCCAGAAGTAAAAGAGCCAGCACCAAGCAGACCTAGGTTCAAATCCCATTAGAAGTCTTTCAAAACACCTCGCATATTTCGCATATTAAGTTGTAGTCTTTATGCCTAGATGTTTCTGCTATCCACTAAGACAATCCATGAAGTCACAATAGGCAGCCACCTTTTTCTCTGTATTTTTCCATGAGAAATAGAACTCGGTCAAATAATAACTCATATAAATTAAATTGCTGTTTTACCCAACCTTCACTGCCAGCTTCATTAAGTATTTTTCTAACTCAGATTGCAATACATTCAAAATACTTTCTATGACAGGCAGCTAGGTTCACTAGAAAGAATGCTAAAAAGTGCATTAGGTTCTCGGTTAAGAAACAGGGATCAGTTAAATATGAAAAAAACACACAGGATTAAACACATCTTGTTGGCTCTCCTGCTATACCAGATTATACTTGTCATATTTTTTCTTTCCACAGGAAGTAACCAGTGGTATTACATTGAATGGAAACATGCAAACAAAAGGACCTATTAATTGCAAAAGACAGTCACAAAAACATCCAGTGCTCCAGTGAGTACTCTGTGGCTCAGGTATTTCCAGGCCAGTCCAGTCAAATTCTCAGGACCTTTCTACACCTCAACAAAGACGGGATGACTACTTCACAGGCATGGTGGAGAAATAACAATCGTACCTCTAAAGTGCAGTATGAACATAAATTGGTGGAATTACGTTCGCTGTCAACATATCCCCAGTGCTACTGGTCATTAATGACTCACTATTACGATGCTCCTTAAGGTTTCACTATTATGTCGGTCCGGTTGGGAATCAGCCGTTACATATATAAATATTATTTATATATTCAATCAGCCATTACAGTCCTCAACGTAATCAATTCAAAATGAAAAATACCTCATCATGAATAGCATTTACGGTTAATGGTTAAGTTTAACTTAGGGTTAATGTTAGGCATGACAGTACTGGCGTTAAGGTTAGGAATAATGTTAGGGTTAGGTTACGGTTAAGGTTAGGCATCACAGCACTGGGGTTAGGGTTAGGATGGAGGTTAAGGGTAAGGTTACAAAAACCGAAAACGCCTGTCAAAATAACATAATTCCACAACAAAGAACTCGCAACCACTGGACTGAAGGCCTGTTGCGGAAACGTCCACCCACCATCTCCAAACACAACGCACTAGCAAACAGCCACTCTATTTAACTATTAATATGTTCATAACTGCCCCTGTCGGCTGGTTTCCGATGGTAGGTAAGTGGCACCTCCAATGTTGACACTGAAAGTAACTGTGAGTCATTAAGGACCAATAGCACTGGGATGTGTTGATATTGAAAGTCATTACAATGCGGATATGTTCATACTGAACGTAATTGCATTTTCCAAGATAGTTACATATCAATGGTATTCCTGTTATGCTGGGTTGAGAAATAAAGCATCCTCAATAAGGGCTTGTTTACAATACGTTACATTACCAGAGACATATCGAATAAGAATCGAGACGCTGGATTATTTTGTAATGTAAACTTTCAGATATCGATAGCTCGTGAGTGCCACCTTCTGAGGTAGTGTGCCACATTTTCAATAGAGCCCCCCTGGGTGTTTGCAAGGGTGAAGACAATTGTGTCGGAACTGTATCAAGTTTTTGTGAAGTGCAAATATATATTTTCCCGAAATTGATGGCCACAATCCAGCGTGGTACTTCTCAAACATGCCGTTGTAAATTCAAATGCTATGGAAATGATTATTCCCACCAAGATAACTCTTTCCAGTATTTTATTCTCTCCCTAATGATGTAAACAAGCTCTTAGAATAATAGCAGAAAGTCAACACCTAATTTACGTCATTTCTGAGAAGAGACATATTCTGAGAAGAGACATATTGATGACAATCATGGATACAGACTAGGGCTGCAGGATTTGGATAAAATATTGAATCGCGATTTCTTTTACAAATATTGTAATTATGATTATGATTTGCGATTTTCAAACATGGGTGTAAACTGCATAGATAATCTCACTTAAAAATACAGATCATAGCCTACATAATGCACTATTAAACTGAAGAAAAATCGAGTTAAAGTTCAGTGTGTTCTATTTTACACTTATTACCAATTTGAAGGTGCAGCCTGTGTCCAACTATTCGTTTAACTGCCCATTTAATGCAATGGCGTTTGCAGTGTTTGCTATGTTTGTGCCATTGCCATAGCTGGTTAGGCAAGATTTCTCAACCCTTAAGGTATATTTTCTCCCATATTAAGTTTGTTTGTAGGCACCAACATTGAAGCCGAAACTTTTAATAACCATGCTGTTGTGTATGTGGGACAATATGTTGGTGCCACTCTCTAACTTGAAGCAGACATCTTCGCCAGCAGTTGCAGTTTTAACTCAAACTAACATTGAAAAACCATCAAGTATTTAAACAAAATTAGTCGAGGAATTTAAGTAATCTACAAAGATACCTACAGCACCTACAAATACCTACAGCACCCGCAAATACCCACAGCACCCTAACCCAAACTGCAACCCTAAGCCTAAAAACAATTACGGATGTACGATGCATGCCTGCAGCCTCGGGTGAAGCACATATCATTCAAATTTTTTGGAGCTAAGTTGGCGATTTGGATATTGCACATGTCAATATCGCAATTTTGATTATATTTCGATTAATTGTGCAGCCCTAATACACACCATTACGCATTTCTAATCCATCGTGACATTTAGGGGAGAAACAAAAACAGTCTGGCTCTGGGAATGTTTCTGGCGGTATGAAGTCAAACTTGTTGAAAAGCCATGTAAATTAGGGTTAGTCAAACGTGTTGCAATAAAACCACATGGTATCTTGCTACCAAGACCTGAATTAAGACCTCTCACTTCGCCTTTAAAGGCAGAAGAACACTCAGACTGCATCCTTCTTCTTAGTTTCATTCATTACCTACACTAACAAGCACAAAGCACCAAAGCAATTACAACAGCTTTTGTATGATTGTCCAGAATTTACTCAGCAGTTTCACTGAAAAGGTAAATGCTAAGGTTACCTGGCTGCACCACTGAACAGAGGAACAGATAATATGTTAAACATGGGCGGGTCTTGTGCATGCTCTATTTCTCAAGGGACAGACTGAAACTAGGACTTGCTCTACCCTGAGGCTCAGAGTACTTCATTTGGTGATGTTACATTGACACACAGCTCACTGTCTTATGTTAACATGTCAAAGCACAGTATCGTTATTAGTCTGGAGGGGTGTGTTTGTGTGTCTGCCTCTTGCCCGCACTGGTGATAAGGGTACTCTCTGTAATTCTGTTGTCTCATGTGATACAACCAACATGTAAAGGTTATGCCCAACCCTAACAGTAACAAGCAGAAGTAAAATAACAGACATGCAGCAATGAAGACAAAAGCAATTGACAATTTTTTAGTCATAATTCAAAATGTACATGATTTTTGTTTAATCATATTGGATCTTTGTTAATGATCTACGTTGCTGATATAATACTAATATAAGAATAATTAATGCTCTACACTAGTTTAGGTTATTATGTACTTATTTATATGCCACTATAGGCCTAAATCATGCTCTGGTGACCTGGTGAACTATTTTGAGAAGACCGTATGTTATTCCTTTCAGAAAGCCAAGGCTGAAAACAATGCTTAATAGGCATGTTCTGATGTACAGATGTTAAGGGGAAAGACAGTTTTGCTGACCCTCAGATTTTACTAAAACACATGCATGTGACCTATCCTGGGTGTGTCCAGTTCATCAGACTTATGACCGGTTCAAAACAATCTTGGCAGCAAAGTGTTTACTTGCATATGGCAAAAAGGCAAATAGCTGTGAAGAATCCTCTTTAGATAGAGTGGTTATTATTTTTTTGTGCCCACAAGACAGTGTTATCTTATAATTACATATGGTAAGGTAGCTGAAACATAGTAACTGGTATGTGAAAGATATCAGAGGTGCAACTGTCTAACACATTTTCATAGAGGCTACTATATACCATAGGTAATCCAATGTTATTGTTTATACAGAAAACATCAAACATTAGTTTACTAAATATTATTACTAAAAGGACGCTAACAAACAATCAAGACTATTTAGACCACTAAGAAAGTGCAAGATTCGCTGAATGCGTCAATCAACATACATTAGCTACTACGGAGATCATGAGATTTTTATCACGTTACTCAAAATAGCTGACTACACCAGAAAATAAACATAAGATCGGTACAGTAGCTTAACAGCCAATGGTAGTTTTTAGGCTATGTTAGCAACATTGTAATAACATTGTTAGCCTACAAGTCAATACCACCGAGTTCAACAATCAAACAAGAAATTGTATTTTAAGAATCTCCAAAGAACGACTATTATCCTCGTGCCACATCCCAGTTACCGCCCGCGTCGGGGAGTGTACTTCCAATTGGATAAGAACAACTGGTAAAGGCCCTACCACTTCTCTAAATTATTCTATTATTTTTCAAAGAGTCACAAATGCGGAAATGTCTTCCCAAATAGTCTGCAAATGTAAACATCTGTAAATGCCAGTCGTGGCGAATCTTCTTTCATTCTCTCCCTTCCTTCTCACACTCAGTGAGAACAGACGTAGCCTACGCCTATTGCTACAAAGAAAAAAGCTACACTGCAATACACAAAAATGTATCTATGGGATATTAATAAAAACTTACCAAACCCGAATTTCTACGTATCTGTCCCCTTTCTTGCTGCTATCTTGATGAGCGCATTAATGGTGCATTCTGAGGCACAGGGCAGCGGAGTTCCAATTTTAACAGACCGTTGGCTGCAACCATAGACTTGGATAGACACCGCGTCATTTAGGCCTTGCCTATCTGTGTGTGTGAGACAAAGGGCAGGCAGTTAAGACCATCAATAACACTATTCATAATCATAATCAATATTATAATAACTGCAACCATGATAATAGCATAAACGATACATTTATTTATCTATCATAACATTGTCTTTATTTTCAGCGTTTTGCATTCAAAATGTGTTACTTATTACTAGTAGCTGACCTGACATTTGTAAAGTTTTATGTATTTTTGTTTACTTTTTGTTGTGCAATAGGTGTACAGATGCAAAAGTCGTGTCGCTTTTGCATCTATTTTAGTTTTGTAATACTGTTTTAGTTTGCGCCATCGGTTTGCTCTCTAATGTAGCTCTGCAAATTCAGCTATTGTGTGTGTGAACCCTACCTACATAAAATAAACAGACTGGATCAACCCCATGTTAGCTACGTGCATTGATTGCCTTTCAGATTGTTGACACGAACCCAGTCATCTTGCCAGCTTGTGAACACTACATACACTGCATTGCAAGCTTCATTGACTTGAATTCAAACAGCTGCAAACACTGGCTGATGTTACTGTAGCTAGCTAACAAAGTGTGACCACTTTGGTGAAGTGGTCACAAATGAAGATTGGTTACGGTTATAAATGTGTCCTATTGTATTGAGTGGTAGAAGTAAAGAAATGTCTAACATATCCTTTGTTTGAACAAGTTACTGAAAGTCAGCCACCAACGACACACTCCCTCAGGTTCCAACACATGCACTGTAGTTACGTAGTACCTGCCTGATGTGCCACTGCTGAGGACTGGACCGAAACACTGTGAGGCAATGTGCGGGGGTCGCTATCTTTTGAAACTTAAAAACATACTATGAAGTGTCTATAATCAGCGTGCTATAATCAAGTGCTTTCATTGCGTGTTATAAATATTATTGAAATTACATAGTTATGTTTACAGTGATATATTGGGGAGGGACAAAAAAACAAACACAGCAGCACCCACAAACAGGTAAAGTAACTTCTAGAAAGTTTTTACACAATGATTTTGACCAGTTGTCAGCTCTCCCAGGATATGGTAAGATGTTCCAGTTGCTAAAATCATTTGTTTTTTTGTCAGACGTATTATATTTATTTTAGAAAAATATGACTGCTGGTGTTGGCTGCCTGTTTGGTATGTAAGTAACCCTTGTTCTGATTTGAACCATTGCTACCTGGTTAATTTCATAGGGTAGATCTTCAAACAATTTCAATGAGGAAATAAAGTTATAAACATTGTTTGAGCTAAATGTGAGTAAATAAAAGCACAGTTTGACCAGTGATCGTAAGCTTCAGGGACCTCTCCAACCTGATCACACTGGTGTGATCGTATGCGTCAAAGGGTTAAGTACCCTATAGAAAAATAGGGAAAAAAATATTATCCCCCTCTCAATTTTTAACTGCCCCCTCAGTCACTTTGTCATGGCGCCGGGCCTGCCTTAATAAATCCTACCCAGTAAACCACAAATACGAGTCCTTAATGCCGCAGCCCATGCTAAAACCAGGTTATGGGCACTACGCACTCTATCTATCTCTATGGCTGCAAAGCAAAAACCCCACCTTCCGGACGTGCAGGGAGGAAACCAGAGGAAACCCTGATGACAGGATATGATGTCAAGTACAGCTCACTAGCGGTTTCCATCAGTTTCTATAACTAAAAAGTCAAATTCCCCAAACACAAAGTCACATTTTTACAACTACATTTGTGTTTTGGTCTTATTTTAAATTAAATCTTTGGAATGAGTTTAACAGTGTGGTTATGTTTCGGGTTAAAGGTTTAAAATAACAAGAAACCAGGCAAGACTAGTTCAGCCGGCCCGCAATAGAAGGTGTTGATCGTGGCTGCCCTCTCAAGATTCGAAACCAGGTTGTCCAGGTGAAAGGCTGTCTTTAACCACTGCGCCACAGAGCTGACCGTTTGCCGGGTGTCAGTATATATAGTACTGACTGACTAGTATATATATATATAGCATATTGACATTATATAATGTTATCATGCATTAACATCACGTCAAGTCTGAATATTTCGTTAGACACTATTAACCATTGTGTTAAACTGATTAACGTTTCTTATTAATTTACCCTCCACCACAAATATTATCTATGAACTGTATGACTTTTGCCACTGGCCGTTTTAAAAGCTTATCAGCCAGTAATATGTCGCTAGACGCCATTACGCATTGTGTTAAACTTAGTAACGTTTCTTATTACATTTACCTCCACCATAAATAGCAGCTATTAAGTGTGTGGCTTTTGCTACCGGCCGTTTTAACAACTTATTAGCCATTTGTGAATGACATTGATATAATAACTACTGTATCAATATAGGTGACGATAACGGATTTTACGTCAAGTGAAAAGACGAGAGAATCGTGTAGCAAGCGAAGTGTTTGACTATCCTGAAAAAATCCTAAAACATAATTCGAAAATCCACCAGAAATAGTCGCAATATAACAGTAAACTAGTAATGGCCGTTCTTCTAGCAGCAGGATATTATGCTAGCAGCGCTAACTCGGATTTTCTTTTTCAAAATAAAAGCCATCATTGAACTATATAAGGCGATATAGTTAACAATCTAGTCTGTCATTTTATGTTTAATGTCCGTTCCAATGTTGTTCTTGTCTGTTCTATTTTTACATCCTAGATTGTTAACTATATTGCCTTATAAAGAGACTATTTATGCGTTTTGAATTATAAGCGTTTCAAATGTAGATGAATTAAGATGGTTTTAAATTAGGAAAAAACAGAACAGAACCATGTAAAATTTGCATTTGCATACACTTCATGAGATTCAGTATCAACTGCAAGAACAGAGAGGTATATATTTAAAATCATACATTTTTTTTACAACTGTAGATGAACATTAAAACAATTTTAATGTGCACAAAGTCCAAATAAATCTGCCAGTAATTGATCACTTATTTTTTGGGGGAAAGACATTAATAATTTAAGGAATTTGTCATTTTGATTGGGTATGTATAGGATGTATCTTTTCTTGATGGTTTGTATCATTGATCCACCTGTTGATAAGAAAATCATGGCCTTGTATAGAAATTAACAGACTGTTTACAATCCATAGGAATATAGACAAACAAATACTGAGATCTCTAGTAAATAATTTTAGAGAACATGCAAGTAAGCATTTAGTTGCATTGTCCATACCTTGTGTAACTTGCATATGGACAATTAAAACATAAAATGAATACAACACACTATTATATGTCTATCCTTCCAAGAAAATCTATAATCAAGCAATAAGGCAGGGGGGTGAGGAATATGGTCAGTATAACATACCACGGATACAAGCTGTTCTTAGGTATGACACATCCAAAGTGCCTTGATACAGCATTTAGTCGATATACCATAAACCCCAAAATGCCTTATTGATATTATAAACCAGTTACCTATGCCATTAGAACAGTAAAAAGGTATGTGATGTCATACTCTTATAAACTGAGTGGTTTGAATCCAAAATGATGAATGGCTGTTAGCTGACATCTCATCACTTTTTACTGCTCTAATTGCATTGGCAACTTGTTTATAAGATAAGGCATATTAAGGCATTTTAGTGGTGTGTATTACATTGCCAGTATACTATGACTAAGTGCTGTGTCCAGGCACTCCGGCATGCGTCATATCTAGTGGCCCTTTTCCACTGCATGGTACCTGCTCAACTCGACTCGCCTCGCCTTGATTCTCCTCGCTTTAAGAACAGCTCTTAGCCATGGTACAGTTGTGCTCATAAGTTTGCATACCCTGACAGAAATTGTGAATTTTTGGTATTGATTTTGAAAATATGACTGATCATGCAAAAAAACCCTGTCTTTTACTTAGGGATAGTGATCATATGAAGCCATTTGGTATCACATAGTTGTTTGGCTCCTTTTTAAATCATAATGATAACAGAAAACACCCAAATGGCCCTGATCAAAAGTTTAGATACCCTTGAATGTTTGGCCTTGTTACAGACACAAAAGGTGACACACACAGGTTAAAATGGCAATGAAAGGTTCATTTCCCACATCTATGGCTTTTTACATTGCAATGAGTGCCTGTGTATAAATAGTCAATGAGTTTGTTAGCTCTCACATGGATGCACTGAGCAGGCTAGATACTGAGCCATGGGGAGCAGAAAAGAACTGTCAAAAGACCTGCGTAACAAGGTAATGGAACTTTATAAAGATGGAAAAGGATATAAAAAGATATCCAAAGCCTTGCAAATGCCAGTCAGTACTGTTAAATCACTTATTAAGAAGTGGAAAATCAATCAATCAATCAAATTTATTTATAAAGCCCTTTTTACATCAGCAGTTGTCACAAAGTGCTTTTACAAAACACCCGGCCTTAAAACCCCAAGGAGCAAACAACAGTAGTGTTGAATTTCAGTGGCTAGGAAAAACTCCCTAAGAAGGCCGAAATTTAGGAAGAAACCTAGAGAGGACCCAGGCTCAG
>JACXGI010003746.1:0-60970 GCA_016801175.1 Esox masquinongy
GTTTTACTCTTAAGTGTAGCACTATATCTCCATAGAGATTTATTAGAAATGTTAATTACTCCAAAGTCGTAAAGTGATGTGTCTCTGTATTTGTTGTGACTATAGAGGACATCTGATTGAACACAAATGAAGTGAAAATATTGATTAATACTTTGTGTGGTTTAGCATCAAATAAATGTAATGCAATAGAATCCCCAATAGGAAATTCAAATTTATTCTCAAAAGGGGTCCGGATCAGATGCATAAACACTAAAACAATTTCTTACTATATCGTATCTTCAGAAATGTTTATTGCATTAATATATTTTTAAGTATTAAAAATTGAACCGATAGAGCAAGACACGCATACGTCTTGCGACGCAGACTGCTTTTCAGAGCGCTTTCACGAATACTGTGGTATAGACGTGCACACAATTTTTCCGAGCGGCTAGTTTGACCGAGTATTTTCAAGAGTCGGCTAGGTTGACCGCAGTGTTAGACTGTGATGAAGCGCTAGCTTAATTTTCTCCAGTTTTGGCTGGTAAAAACAGGGTATGCCTACGATAATATTAGCCGACGCATACAAAATGTGATTTAGTAATCTACTATCGATTCATCTTTCTCAGTTGACTGACAGGTTGATACTTGCCGTTTTAACTTTTTGCCAGACCGCGTTAGTGGAGCCGGCCAAGAAGAGCGAATGTCACTCACTCACTCACTGACTGACTGACTGACTGACTTGTTAAATTGCGTAGTGGTTAGAGACGCGGACTTCCATGCGACCAGTGTTTGATATGCGCTTCTGACAGAGCAAAGTATGCATTAGGATTTATTCAGGATAGACAAAAGCTTTGCTGGGCTACAAGCTCCAGTAGCTACGTTATAGTAAGCCTAAAATAAAACAGTTATATTGCGACTATTTCTGGTGGATTTTCGAAGTACGCATCCGTGCACGCTTTTTCGGGTAATATAGACCGCAACCCCATGCACAGTAAAAGTGGAGGGGTTTCCACGATTCTCTTGTCTTTTCACTAAACGTAAAAGTCCGTTATCGTCACCTATATGTATAGTTATTTTTTCAATGTCATTCACGAATGAAAGAGAAATTAAAGTTGTTGTGCCATTAAATGAACTAGCTTTGGCATTGTAAAGTCGCCAGCAATTGCTAAATTATTGCAAGTAGTAAGTAAATACTAGTAGGTCTATTACTGGCTAATAAGCTGTAGTGGCAAAAGCCATACAGTTCATAGATGCTATTTGTGGTGGAAGTACACTTAATGAGAAATGTTAGTCAGTTTAACACAATGCTTAATGGTGTCTAGCGAAATATTTACACTTAGTGTAATGTTAATGCGTGACAAAATGATGTAACGTCGAGACGCAATTTTATGACGAGGTAGTATGTCACAATCGGTCCCTACAGTAATGTTTTTCTCATTTAACGCGTTGAATGTAGTGTATAAACCCTGTTATGCCTGTTGTTGGTTTTGAATAAAAAACATGAATAAAACATGAATAACAGAATAGGATATCACATCCTTAGATTTTGGGTTATGGTCAGATAAAGTCAGATTCTGGAAGATCAAGGGTTATTGGATAAATTGAACTGACTGATTATCTGACAGACCTTTAGGGTGTCATGTAGAGATTTAGCTTAATCATATTGAAGTAGAAAGCAATGGTTTAGAAACCCTTTCCAAAGGCACTGTAGATATAATGTAATATGTTAATTCTAATATTGGCCAGCTACTGTAGAAACGACACTAAACTCCCTCGTCACGAAAGGTTTACGAAATCAAAACTTTTTTTTTCATCCACGAGTAGATATGTCATCTTAATGATAATGATTTTCAATAAAGGCAACCCTTACCCTGCTGAGTCTGTTTTTCCAATATTGACCCAGGTCTAGGTTGTCAAAATGACTGAATTTGGGTTATTTTTAACCCAGCATTTTTTTGTGTATACTACACCTCGTTGTCACGATCCGAGGAGGTTGCAGGACACCGGCGCAGAGGTGGTGGAACAAACGGGTATTTATTTCCAAAAAAGGCTTGATGCAACATGACAACCGTAACATGCAACAATGACAGACACAACACACTAGGATAGGGGGAACTTAAATAGGGACATAAAGAGGGGGCAAACAAGACACAGGTAAATGCAATAATGACAAAATAATAGCAGTGCACAAGAATAAAGGGAAAAAACGAACAAAACAGGCTACATTCAAGAACAAAAGCAACATCCAAACTGAACCTCACACTCGAGCCAATTGCCATTGGTACAGTTGTTCTCAGTGTTTTGGTAATGCACCATATTAATAAACACTCGGGTGAATGAGGGGTACATGGTGGAATGATGAAATCATTACACTTCTGGAAATTAAATGGACAACATTTAACATCAGTTTGGTTTCCCCTTTATAACAGCTAGCTCAAAGCAATGATAGAATTAACAACAAATAATATGTGATTGATTACTTGCTAGCACAGCACAGACACAAAGTTAACACAACACTTAATTCAGACGATCTATGCTACATCCCCACAGACACGGAGAATAGACGCAAAGTTTACGACACGTTATTCAGACGTTCCATGGTACACAAGCTTAGATGATAGAGATAGAGAGATAGCTTCCTGAGGTTGATTGATTTTTATTTTTTTATTTTATTTAATGCACTTTGAGATTATTCTAAATAATGAAAAGCACTCTACAAATGTAATAAATTATTATTATTATTAGATGCATTTTCCACCCCCCTAGGGTATATCTGCAGACCGCAAGTCGGGGGCATAGAGGAGGGTATATCTGCAGACCGCAAGTCGGGGGCATAACTTAATATGGGGGTTCCTTAATATTATAACTTAATATTGTGCCCATTGACGGTTTCCATTGGTGTGGTGTTTTTGATTTAGTGCATGCGTTTATGAAGGAAGAATTACTAGGGTCAATGACGAAGATTTCGGTAAGTGCTTCCATATGACAACCTCTGATATATTTAGGGATAGTTAACGTGTTCACTAAGATCGCTTACCTGCTAAATTCTTTGAATCTGAGATTCGAATAGCTTGCCAGTGACAGAATACAGAAAACACGACAACCCTTATAGCTACGTTTAAAGATAGCCAGCTACGCGACGAGGTAGGCTACTTGTTAGCCAGCTCTAGTCAATTAGGGGTATGTTATAACTAGCTAAAGATGCATGATGCACCTGTCACTATATGCAAGCAGGCAAGATCCATTTATTTTTTAGCTTCATATACACTATGTTATCATTATTTAGAAATGTAAACAAAATAATAATTTGTCATGGCCATCTCCTATGCAGTGGTGTAAAAAGTAGAAGTATTTGGCTGTGTTCACCAGTTTTGGGAAATTGCTAAGGATGAGCTAAATTACCTAAACAGAGTTCATAACTAACCAATGACCTTAATTGATCATTTACGCTCTTCCTTTTTATTTTATTGATCACTGGTTTGTTTCGAACTCCCTTTACCTGGTTACTTATATCTTAATTAGATACTTCCCTAAATTGGTGAACACAGCCGAACCCAGTTGAGTAATTTTACTTTGTACACCTCTACTTACTTCTATGTGATGGTTGTGATCTTTCATTTCAGTTGCCAAGATGCGTTGCTGACCTGGGGGATGCTGTTTCCTGGGTAAATGCCAACACGGGCCTCTTCTGAGACTGGGTACAAGTCCTCACCCCTGAATGATGAGGAAATACAGGGTGCTGTGCAGATACTCAGAGAGGCCTCAACTCTAGAGGAAGAACAAGAAGCTCTCTCCCCATTCATGTTTTTGTTTAATAATTTTGAAGACACTGAAACATTCATGGATGAAATAGACAAAAGAGGACTTAGTGATAATTTTGAGCTTCTCTGCTAATTATTTTTGTTGATGAGGATACCTATTAGCTGTCTTTAAACCATCAGCTAATGCTGGTTTCCACACAACAAAAATTACAAGATCCAGAAAACACAATATAGTTTGATGAGACAAAGAGACAAGAAACACCAGTTGTTTAGCAAGAGTAAACTGGACAGTGTTTTGGAAGTGTTCACCTGGCCATACAACATGATAGGATGAAACCAAAGCCTACAGAATCTGGGCAAAGCTGAATACACAGTACATAAAGAAACAGTTTAGTTTTGTCAGTGTTGGAATGTAATGTTTTGAATATTTGATCGGGTGATTAAATGTTTAATTGTCTAACTGGCATATCATTTAATTTTGTATTTTTTGGTTATACCATTAACTTCATGCTTTTGGACTACATTCATTGACTTTCAGTTATGTCTGTTGTGCTCTTTTAGACCTGTTCTACTTGTAATTTATGCTATTGAATTAACTTTTAGGGTAAGGGTTAAATTAGACATCAGATAATCAATTCCATGACATGTAACACTTATATTCCTCCCAACAATGTTTTAAGTCCATAACGTCATTACTCTAGAATTAAAAATGTGCTTGTTCCAGGCACCCACGGAAACATTAATATTTCTTAAAACAGATGTTGACCTGACCTCTACATGATGTAAATTGAAACTTGCCACCTTTCTGCAACAGGCTATAGAAAATTCAACACTTCCAGTTACCAATTTCAACTTTCTAGACCAATGCTGTTAAATTGAACAGTGCAAGTCAAAGGAAGGAGAAAACATTACAATGATTATGAAAACTGGTCAGATCTACACAGCAGAACCCACAGGTCTCAGCAAAGGACCTTCAGAACAGTTTCGCTGACACTGAAGTTGTTGCTCACAGGTCCACTGCACAATGTACCTTACACAGCATGTTCACATGTGTGTAATATGTTGAATTTATGGAAAATGCATAAATGGTAATCCTGTATTAACATGTGCAAAAGGGAGGCCTGTTTCACTTTGTAACATGTAGAGCTCAGATCCAACTATATTGTAACTGCAATAAGCAGCATTCTCAACCATCAACCTCCTAATGATGGCCCTCTACTGTATCACATATAACCAAGCAATGGCTACTCAAAGAAAAATTGACCATGGCAGGCATAGTGAGTATGACTGTGCATGTGTATGTATGCATATATCTGTATTATAACTGCACTCAGCAGCTTTCTAAACCACCAGCGTCTCATTCTTGACTGTAACCAAAACATTTAAAACTATTTTTAGAGGCACTTCAGTCTTCAAATTAATATATTTCAGTTGTATGTTACCAAACAATTTTAATCCTGAAACAAAATACAATTAAATGGCATTGGAAAATACCATTTAATTTTACATAACTGGTACAAGCATAATCAGGCTAGAGTGCTTTTTCAAAATGTAGTCAAAGCAATGCATATTTGTTTTCTATATCAATGCTTGAACCTAGTGTTATACCTTGACAAAAGATATTGAATGAAATCACATGGACTCTGAGATAAAGTTTTAACGTTAGTTAACTCTTCTTCTTCCACACTCGATGTAATGACGTCATACCCATACATGACACCTAGCGTCGAACCGTGTGTCAAACCAGGATGACCCCAAATTGACCAATGGTGAACATCAGTGGGCGTAACTTAATATTCAGGAACCCCCATTTAAACTAACCAATGGCAAACATCTGTGCGTGTAACTTAATATTCAGTGGGCGTAACTTAGTATTCAGGAACTCCCATATTATGTAACGGCCCTGACTTGCGGTCTGCAGATATACCTTATTGTGTTTTTGGGGGTGCTGCACTGGAAACGTGAAAAGACGAACTGCTACAAACGTCAGGGCAGCATTACCAGAAATGTTTTTCAGCTTTTCCCCAGAATTCACTTTTCCTCGACAACTACGCACCACAGCAAGAAAATAGGGCTACGCTCAATCCTTATTTATGTAGGTAGACTATATAATTTAAAACAATATAATCATGCTCATTATAAGGCTAAATCTATGTAAAACAAATACACCCTTGAAGCTGCAACGGTACACAAATTCGGAACCATACCGGGACCGGGGGTAAAAAAGTGTTCTGGGTAATTGCCGAAATGTCTGCAGACATTTGTAGTATTATTAATAACTTTCTCATCAACACAACTATGAAACTTTTGGTGAAAAAAGTTTTTGGTGAAAAAAAAAATGTATTATCTAAATGAAACAGAAAATGTCATTTTGATGTTTTTTTGTTTTGGTTGAGGAGAACATCGCTTCCATCCAACATCAGCTAGCTTTTTTCTGGCCAGCTTTCCCAGTTAAAAAAATATTTCATATTGATAGCTATGTTTGTCAGGGGAAAACATTGTTTGCATCCATTTAATAAAAAGATCTTGACCAGCAGTCCTAGCTACCTTGAGGACGGGAATGGGTGTTAGCTGCCTAAGTAGCAGCAACTACCAAATAAAACAGGTTGACACTAATGTGCAGTTCGCAAATGTCTTGTTCTTTTTGAGCAACTTTTTTATGACTGGAGAGTAATAAGTCATTTTTTTGGAGCGATATTTGTTTCACCAGAAATTGAATTTGAATTCAGATATAAACAGAATTGAATTTGAAATGCACACATTCAATGATTGAATCCATAATTGTACTTGAATTTGATGTTTTGGAACGAAAATGGTTGAATATTGCATTCAGTTTTAAAATTGAATTAACAATTTTATTAAAAATTTAATATGTATATATTCAGTTTTAATATGGTCAGTATTGCATTCAAATTTTAAGATGTATTCAGATTCAGTTAAAAAAATTAATTCCAAAATTCACATTCAAAATGTCTTCAACATCCTGATACTTTGCCAGCCAGTAAAAGTAGATGACAACGTAGAACTCTGTACAAGCCAATTGCAAAGTATAACAGGCTAAGTACACCCTGACCCCTGGCAGTCCGGACTGTTATTTTTATTCCTTCTCCTCAATAGTCTACTTTCATAAAATGAACTTGAATATGATGTCTTGAAATTAAATTGGTTGACTATTGCCTTCAATTTAAAATGTCAATTTACAATTTTATTAAAAATTCAAATTCAATACATGTATATTCAGTTTCAATATGGTCAATATTTCTTTCAGGTTTTTGGATGTATTCAGACTCATTCAGTCTCATTCACTCATTCAGTTCCAAAATTATTATTCCTTCTCCTTAACTGTCTACTTTGCTTGCATTATTAGAAAAAGAACAGCAGTTATGTGATTGAACGCAATGTTGCACGATGTTACTGTACCACCAATGTCAATGGTAAGTTTGAACTGTCTCATACTTAGATTAGCTACTTGCTAATTTGTGGAAGGCAGGATAGGCACTAGTAATAGTTTGCTAGGTAAACAAACAACAGGCCATCGCAGTGCTAGCTACTTGCTTATCAATTGAAATGTTGTCAGTATTAAATGGTTGTGAAGATTAATACTGTAAGGGAACTATAACAAAGAATTTAGAGAAACGGTACATATATAGCTGTATTTATTTATTTAAATTTAGGTCGGACTTTAGCCTGCCTAGTTAGTCTTGTCTACGAGTATCTTTAAATGGTGACAGTTCCTCCTGTGTAAAGCAATCTGATTTTCTTTCATAGTATTAGGGCAGTGTTTCTGAACCCTGCTCCCGGATGGCCCCCTGCCCTGCATGTTTTAGATCTCTCCCTGCCCTAACATACCTGATGTAGCTCATGAAGGACTTGATAATGAACTGATCATTTGAATCAGGTGTGACAGAGCAGGGAGAGATCCAAAACATGCAGGGCACGGGGGCGCCCAGGAGCAGGGTAGAGAAACACTGTTTTAGGGTTATGGGGAGTTAGCCAAACTTTATGGAGGGGCTGTAAATTAATGTAACATGCTTAATCTCGGCTGGGTATCCATCAGGTATCCATTTTGTAAACATAATTACAGGTTTTTTATGCTTTGGTAGTATTCACACAAATATGTGGTAATATTTCACCAGTCTTGGAGGTTACAAACACAACAGATCTTTAAAAAAAAATGTTAAACTCTAAATACATCTGACATCTGAGTACAACAATCTAGAAAGACGTTCCACACTGAAATACATTATGTTCACACAAAGTACAAGCATAACTTTTGTTACCAAATAAGATTTTAAAATAAGACATTGTTTTGACCACTATGTGCAGATTGAAAAGTACAGAATCACCACACTACGGCCATAGATTTATGTATGTGACCTCAGTGGGATACAAACCCACAACCTTAGTGTTGGTAGTGTGAGCCACAAAAGACCACTGCATAGACTATGTACGATTCAATACTGTCAAATAGAGGACAGGGTTTGCCATTCATAGTAGTAACCATATAACCATATTAACCATGTGAACACTGGCAATGCCTTTCAATATGGAGCAGTATAGACAGCAAGGCAGAGGAGTACATCAGAGAGCAAGGGTCAAAACTAGAAACTGAGCTGCTGTGAACCATCACCAGTTACAGCAAATTCTGAATATGCTGCTCTGTGATCTGGAGCCTCAATGCATTTCCTACAAATGGAAACAAATAATGTTTCTATGTCTATCTAGTTCCAGACTATAAAGAACATCAAATTAGTCCAAGACTATAACATACATCAACCTAGACTGAGACTATAAAGTACATCAACCTAGTCCTAGACTATACAGTACATTAACATAGTCCTAGACTATTCAGTAGGTCAACGTAGTCCGAGACTATGCTTTACAGTGCATCAAACCTTGTCCTGGACTATACAGTACATCAATCTAGTCCTATACTACAGTAAATAAATCTGCACTCAACCTAGACCTATAATAATCAACCTAAGACTATCCAGTGCAGGGCTCTTTACATTGCAGCAATTCATCTCACATTATTAATCTGAATTGAAATAAATACAAAATATAGCTATGTGTACAGTTTCTCTTAATTGTTCGTTATAGTTCCCTTTATTAATCATCACAACCATTTTGTAATGACAACATTTCAATTGATAAGCAGCTAGCTAGCAACGCGATTGCCAGATGTTTTTTTTTTACCTAGCTAACTGTTACTAGTCCCTATCCTGCCGTCCACAAATTAATCAAAGATATCTAAGCTAATCAAAGTATGAGACAGTTGAAACTTACCGTTGACATTGGTGTTACAGTACCATCACGCAACATTGCGTTCAGTCATGTAACTGCTGTTCTTTGTCTAATAATGCAAGCAAAGTAGACAGTTGAGAAGGAATAATAATTTCAGAACTGAATGAGTGAATGAGACTGAATGAGTTTGAATACATCCAAAAACCGGTATGAAATATTGCCCATAGTGAAACTGAATATATATGTATTGAAATTGAATTTTTAATAAAATTGTAAATTGAAGGCAATAGTCAACCAATTTAATTTCAAGACATCATATTCAAGTTCATTTTGTGAATTCAAGTTATTCACTGTGTGCATTACAAATTCAGTTTTTTTATTTCAATTTCGATATCTGAATTAAAATTAAATTTCTGGTGACATTAATATCGCGCCATACTCCATACATAGTTGTGATTCGTTCAACTGAATCGTTCACTCGAACGGCTAGCAGCAGATTTGTGCAATGAGTGTCTTCCTGACTGTCAGCGTTCTTTTCACTGAACAACTCAAAAAGCTCTAAAACAACTCAAAAAGTCAGTAAAAAGATTTGAACGTCCTAGCACAATTGACACATCTACACTGACATCACCAAATCAGTATCCCCGGAGCAACACGGATTATGGAAAAAACACAACACAACTTTGTTTCCCCAAAGCATTCAACCAGCCCTTAGCAGCAGTCTAATCAGGAAATGAAATAGAAACTACACAAGTACATTTCCTGAAGAAAATGTGGTGTGCTTGCTTGCTGTTTAAAGAGTATTTATGGTTTGAAATAGTGTTTACCTATCGAAAAGTTTGGAGTCTATTTTTAAAGGTTCAAGAGATAGTGTTGGTGAGGGTAATTAGCATAAATTAGCAGTTAAACCTCATTAAAGTTTTACCGATAGCAAATTTCGTGTCTGTAGCTCAAACAGTTCAAATAATACAGCATAGTAGTTAACCCTATTTACGGGAATTAGCATATGTAAAATCGATAATCGTTTAATAATTTCCAGTGGGGATAGCTTAAACGTGTGAAACAAAGTTGGTCTCGTGTCTGTAGCACGAACAGTTCAACAGAAACAGCCTAATAGATAATTATTGCTAATTACACAAATTGCATGCGTAAAATAAATTAACGTGGCATTATATGAACAGAGGATAGCTAAAGTGGCAAAGCAAAGTAGGTTTCATGTCTGTAGCTCGAACGGTTTTAAAAATATAGTATAATAGTTAATTAATGCTAATTAGCGCCAATTAGCATATGTAAAATCAATAAACGTTACGTAATTTGAAGTGGGTAAAGCCTAAACGTGTGAAACAAAGTTGGTTTCGTGTCTGTAGCTCAAACGGTTCAAAAGATACAGCCTAATAGTTAATTAACGCTAATTTTGCTAAGTAGCATATGTAAAATCAATAAAGGTTTCATTGTATGAACTGAGGATAGCCTAAACTGGTGAAACAATGTCAATTTTGTGTCTGTTGCTCGAGCGGTTCAAAAGTTACAGCCTAGATAATTACGCAAATTTGCATATGTAAAATCAAAGAACTTTTCCTAATTTGAAGGAGGGATAGCCTAAACTGGTGAAACATGAGTTGGTTTTGTGTTTGTAGCTTGAATGGTTCAAGAGCTACAGCGTAATAGTTGTAAAAAACGCAAAGTAGCATACGTAAAATAAATAAACGTGTCAGTACATTAAATGGAAACAGTCAAAACTCTTGAATGAGATCAGTTACATGTCTGTAGCTTGAACGGTTGAAAAGATACAGCTTAATGGCTAATTAATGCTAATTATGTAAATTAGCATATGTTAAATCGATAAACGTTTCCTAATTTGAATTAGGGATGGCCTAAACTGGTGTAACAAAGTTGGTTTCGTGGCTGTAGATCGAACGGTTTAAAAGATACAACCTAACGCAAAGTAGCATACGTAAAATCAATTACCATTTCATAGTTTGCAGTAGGAATAGCCTAAACGTGTGAAACAAAGTTGGTTTCATGTCTGTAGCTCAAATGGTTCAAAAAATACAGCGTAGTAGTAAATTAACGGTAATTACGCAAATTAGCATATGTAAAATCAATAACCGTTTCTTAATTTGCAGTAGGGATAGCTTAAACGTGTGAAACAAAGTTGGATTCGTGTCTGTAGCACGAATGGTTCAACAGAAACAGTCTAATAGATTATTAATGCTAATTGCATACGTAAAATGAATTAATGTGTCATTATATGAACAGGGGATAGCCTAAACATGTGAAACAAAGTTGGTTTCATGTCTGTAGCTCGAACGGTTAAAAAAATGCAGCCTAATTGCTAATTCATGCTAATTACGCTAATTAGCATATGTAAAATCGATAACCGTTTCTTAATTTGCAGTGGGGTAGCTTAAACATGCTAATTACTTAAATTAGCATATGTTAAATTGATAAACGTTTCCAAATTTTAAATAGGGATAGCCAAATCTGGTGTAACAATTTGGTTTTGTGGCTGTAGCTTGAACGGTTTAAAAGATACAACCTAATAGTTAATTTACGGTAATTATGCTAATTAGCATTTGTAAAATCAATTATCGTTTCATAGTTTGCAGTGGGGATAGCCTAAACATGTGAAACAAATTTGGTTTCATGTCTGTAGCTCAAACGGTTCAAAAGATACAGCCTAATAGTTAATCAACACTAATTATGCAAATTAGCGCTAATTAGCATATGTAAAATCAAGTACTCTTTCATAAATTGCAGTGGGTATAGCCTAAACGTGTGAAACAAAGTGTGTTTCGTGTCTGTAGCTCAAACGGATCAAAAGATACAGCCTAATAGTTAATTAATGGTAATTACGCCAATTAGCATACGTAAAATCAATTATCGTTTCATAGTTTGCAGTGGGGATAGCCTAAACGTGTGAAACAAAGTTGGTTTCGTGTCTGTAGCACGAACGGTTCAAGAGTCATTCTCAGTTACATCCTAACGATGTAAATGAGCAATTAAACAGTCAATTGTTTATAAACTTGTAATAGAATTCTTATTTATGATAGCCTCAAACCTTTAAAGTTGTTATCAAAGGTTGACTGCCCTAAAGCATGAACATTTTGAATTGAAACCTCTGTATTACTTTGGCTCACATTGAAACACATGTTAATTTATGCAAGATTTGAATGTTAATTATTACAAAACTAAACATATTATCAAAAATCTGAATACAAGCAACTCGAGTTGGGCCAGACTGATTATCTTGGCGTTGGTTTGGACTTGATAGCTTAAAAAATGTAGGAGGAGATGCATCTAGAATTTTACGCTAGGTTTTCATTGAAACCCATGTTAATTTATGCAATATTTGAATGTTTATAATTACAAAAGTAAACATAGTATCAAAAATCTCAATACAAGCAACTTGAGTTGGGCCAGACTGAACATCTTGGTGTTGGTTTGGACTTGATAGCTTAAAAATTGTAGGAGGAGATGCGTCTAGACTTTTTTACTTTTTTATCATTCAAGTCTATAGACACTTTTTCCCATTGAAATACATTGGTGGCTCATTTAAATATTGATATAGTTTAAAAAGTATGTGGGACGTTTTGGAGTTGGTTTCATGTTTATAGCTTTTACCGTTTAAGCTGTAGAGCTGGAGGAATAATAATAATAAAAAGAAGTATGGGAGAAACCTATAGTTGTGGTTTGCCTTTGGCAAGCACACCTAATAAGTAGTAGTATGGGAGAAAACTATAGTTGTGCTTTGCCTTTGGCAAGCACACATAATAATAAGAAGTATGGGAGAAACCTATAGTTGTGCTTGTTGCCGTAGTAGATATGCGCCCATACTCCGTTTGAGAATAAAGATTTTCAGCACTATTTCAGTTTACTTCTAGGCCTAGTACCCATATGACTGTAAAAACAATGTTGGTGCCACGTTTACATATAGCACTTTATTTTAGATCGGGCTCCCATCAGGCAGTATATGCATTATACAGCTCTGGAAAAAATTAAGAGACCACTGCAAAATTATGAGTTTCTCTGGTTTTACTATTCATATGTATGTGTTTGAGTAAAATGAACAGTTTTGTTTTATTCTATAAACTACTGACAACATTACACCCACATTCCAAATAAAAATATTGTCATTTAGATTATTTATTTGTAGAAAATAACAACTGGTCAAAATAGCCAAAAAAAGATGCATTGTTTTCAGACCTCAAAGAAAACAAATTCATATTCATTTTTTAACAACAAAATAATGTAATAACTTAGGAAGAGTTCAGAAATCAATATTTGGTGGAATAACCCAGATTTTTAATCACAGCTTTCATGCGTCTTGGCATGCTCTCCACCAGTCTGTCACATTGCTGTTGGGTGAATTTATGCCACTCCTGGCACAAAAATTCAAGTAGCTCGGCTTTGTTTGATGGCTTGTGACCATCCATCTTCCTCTTGATCAAATTCCAGAGGTTTTCAATGGGGTTCAGATCTGGAGATTGGGCTGGCCATGACAGGGTCTTGATCTGGTGGTCCTCCATCCACACCTTGATTGACCTGGCTGTGTGGCATGGAGCATTGCCCTGCTGTAAAAACAATTCTCAGAGTTGGGGAACATTGTCAGAGCAGAAGGAAGCAGGTGTTCTTCCAGAATAACCTTGTACTTGGCTTGATTCATGCATCCTTCACAAAGAAAAATCTGGCCGATTCCAGCCTTGCTGAAGCATCCCCGGATCATCACTGATCCTCCACCAAATTTCACAGTGGGTGCGAGACACTGTGGCTTGTAGGCCTCTCCTGGTCTCCGTCTAACCATTAGACGACCAGGTGTTGGGCAAAGCTGAAAATTTGACTCGTCAGAGAAGATGACCTTACTCCATTCCCCTACGGTCCAATCATTATTTAACTTTAGCCTTTGATTCTCATTGATGAAGGGCTTTTTTCTAGCTTTGCATGACTTCAGCCCAGCCCCTTGAAGCCTGTTTTGAACCGTCCTCGCCGTGCACTTCACCCTAGCTGCTGTTTGCCATTCTTTTTGTAGGTCACTTGATGCCATCCTACGGTTGTTGAGTGACATTCGAATGAGTTGACGGTCATCTCGGTCAGTGGACAGTCGTTTTTGCCCTCTACCAGTCTAGCTTTGTTGTCCCCAATGTCTGTTGCTTGACCTTCGTCTTTGAAATTTTCAGGATGGAAGCAACCTGACGCTCACTGTATCCCTCTGCCAGTAAAGCCAGAATTGAACCCTTCCTTTCCTCACTCAAAGCTTTTCTTTTCAAAAAGCACTGTTTGCACAGTTTTTTGCACTGTTTTTGCCATCCAGCTGGTCCTATCGCAAGAGGATAGTGATGACGACAGCAGTGTTTTTTATACTTTTCCTCGTTAAATTAGACTTGGTTCAGGTAATCACCTAATCAGTACCTCATTAAGTAAAATGAGGTGGGCCTGTGTTGGAATTTAACAGACACTGGAATGGAATGGCTGCCATACATGATGCTGATTTAAGAAAAAATTTAAAAACTTTTTAGAAAAATCAGGAGTGGTCTTTTCCAGAGCTGTATATTCTTTCTGAATTGGTGTTGCATCTTTTGCCGAATAAACAAAAAACAGATTTTCAGTAACTATTGCTTCTTTGAATTTGACTTTGTAATGAAAGATACAGTACACTACCGGTGAAACATTTTAGAACTCCTTCATTTTTACAGTTTTTATTGAAATGTACACATATTAAAGCATAGAACAAATAAACAATTGGAGACAAAAAAGAAATAATATAATAATTTTTGACTCATTAAATTAGCCATCTTTTGCAGACATTACAGCCGAACAAATTCATGGCATTCGTTCTACAATGGAAATCAAATATTTTTCGGAACATTCTTCCCAACACTCAGGGATGAGCAGTATTAATGATACATGTATTTAAAATACGTATTTGAAATACAAAATAGGATTTTGTCATTTGTATTTGATATGGTTGATGAAAATGGCTTCATATGTTGTATCAAAATCCTTTAGTGTTTCGTATTTTGTAGTTTAAAAATAATGAAAATACTTTGTGAGAAGTCTACAGTACATGATGACATCATAAGAATGCTACCTCTGATTGACGCCTACTCACTAATTTGCCCAGACTTATTGAGATCAGAACAGAAAATTAGCAGAAATGAGCAGTCCATAATTTTAATGGTAGGTTTTTTTGAACAGTGAGAACAGTGACATGTCAAAAATGTTATAAATTGATTTGCATTTTAATGAGTGAAATAAGTATTCGAACCCTTTGCAAAACATGACTTAGTACTTGTTGGCAAAACCCTTGTTGGCAATCACAGTGGTCAGACATTTCTTGTAGTTGGCCACCAGGTTTGCACACATCTCAGGAGAGATTTTGTCCCACTCCTCTTTGCAGATCTTCTCCAAATCATGAAGGTTTCGAGGCTGACGTTTGGCAACTCGAACCTTCAGCTCCCTCCACAAATTTTCTATGGGATTAAGGTCTGGAGACTGGCTAGGCCACTCCAGGACCTTAATGTGCTTCTTCTTGAGCCACTCCTTTGTTGCCTTGGCCGTGTGTCTTGGGTCATTGTCATGCTGGAATACCCATCCACGACCCATTTTCAATGCCCTGGCTGAAGGAAGGAGGTTTCACCCAAGATTTAACGGTACATGGCCCCGTCCATCGTCCCTTTGACGCGGTGAAGTTGTCCTGTCCCCTTAGCAGAAAAAACACCCCCAAAGCATAATGTTTCCACCTCCATGTTTGACGGTGGGGGTGGTGTTCTTGGGGTCATAGGCAGCATTTCTCCTCCTCCAAACACGGCGAGTTGAGTTGATGCCAAAGAGCTCGATTTTGGTCTCATCTGACCACAACACTTTCACCCAGTTCTCCTCTGAATCATTCAGATGTTCATTGGCAAACTTCAGACGGGCCTGTACATGTGCTTTCTTGAGCAGGGGGACCTTGCGGGTGCTGCAGGATTTCAGTCCTTCACGGCGTAGTGTGTTACCAATTGTTTTCTTGGTGACTATGGTCCCAGCTGCCTTGAGATCATTGACAAGATCCTCCCGTGTAGTTCTGGGCTGATTCCTCACCGTTCTCATGATCATTGCAACTCCACGAGGTGAGATCTTGCATGGAGCACCAGACCCAGGGAGATTGACAGTTCTTTTGTGTTTCTTCCATTTGCGAATAATCGCACCAACTGTTGTCACCTTCTCACCAAGCTGCTTGGCGATGGTCTTGTAGTCCATTCCAGCCTTGTGTAGATCTACAATCTTGTCCCTGACATCCTTGGACAGCTCTTTGGTCTTGGCCATGGTGAAGAGTTTGGATCTGATTGACTGATTGCTTCTGTGAACAGGGGTCTTTTATACAGGTAACAAGCTGAGATTAGGAGCACTCCCATTAAGAGTGTGCTCCTAATCTCAACTCGTTACCTGTATAAAAGACACCTGGGAGCCAGAAATCTTTCTGATTGAGAGGGGATCAAATACTTATTTCACTCATTACAATGCAAATCAATTTATAACATTTTTGACATGCGTTTGTCTGGATTTTTTTGTTGTTGTTCTGTCTCTCACTGTTCAAATAAACCTACCATTAAAATTATAGACTGATCATTTCTTTGTCAGAGGGCAAACGTACAAAATCAGCAGGGGATCAAATACTTTTTTCCCTCACTGTAGTTCTAGATAACTATTTGACCTGAGTTGTAGCCCTCACAGTTAACGTTAGCTTGCTATTTGACCCGAGTTTCAGCCTATGTTAAGTTAGTTTTAAAGTAACCAACTAAACTGAACTAAACTAAACTAAACTGTTGATTACTTTAAAATTAACCTTCATCCGGGTGATCACAGGGATATGTGAATATTTGATCTGTTAACTGGTTGCATATGTCAGATTTATTGCATGACTTGTTAGGCTACTTAATTGCATGACTCTTTTATTGCATGACTCTTGTCTACTTAATCAACTGAGTCAGTGTACTGGTGAAGGGATAGTTTAAATAGGCCGATAGACGGAAGGTTTGCAAAGTGTTTTTGTGCTCCCTTTTAAAAGTATTTTTAAAATACAAAAATACAGTAGTTTATTTTGATACACTTAAAATTAAGGTATTTGGTATTTTATTTTAAAATACATTTTGATGTATCTTTGCCCATCTCTGCCAACACTGCTGCAGAATTTGCAACGAATGTGTTTCACTTGTAGGTTGCTTTGCTTTCACCCTATTGCCCAGTTCATCCCAAACCAGAGAGTGTGCTGGCCATTGCATGATTTGAAGCCCACTGTCTTGTTCTTTTCTTATAAGGTAGTTCTGACTTTGCCTGGAGGTATGTTTTGGGTTATTATCTTGCTGTAGGATGAATCCCTGACCAACTAGGCGTACACCAGAGGGTATTCCATGGCGCTGCAAAGTGCTGTGGTTGTTGTTTTTATTTCAGGGTGCCACTCACTCTGTGCAAGTCGCCGACTCTGGATCCAGCAAAAGAGCCCCAGAACATCACAATTCCTCCTCCATGTTTGACAGTTGGTGTCACACAGTGAGAAACTATCCTTTTGCCTACTTGACGGCATACAAAAACCCTACGCGATGAACCAAAGATTTTAAAATAAAAGATTTTATTTAGATTAATTTATCCATCAGATCTTCTTCCAGTATTCATTAGTCTACTAACGATGCTTCATGGCCCAGGCAAGCCTCTTTTTCTTATTTTGCCATCTTAGCAATGGTTTTCTTACTGCCACTCGATCTGTCAAACCTGCAGCTCGAAGTCTTTTCTTTACAGTAAAGTCTTTACAGACTTGCTTACTTTGTCCAGTGTTAAGCTGTGGATGAAGTTGTTGTCCTGTGAGCAGCCTATCATGCAATCTGTTGACTTTCAGAAACTTGTCTGCCAGACCTCTTCCTGTCAGAGTTTCCTTCAGTTACCAAGTGTCTCTTGATGGTGTAAGAAACTGTACTCATTCACACCAGAGGGTTTGTACATTTGGGTGCAGAAGTTTGCATCCCCCTTGGTTTCAGGATGTAAAGTACAATTTATCTACCGAAAAAATATTTACTATCAATTTAAATGTGTTTCTTCATTGATAATGGGATACAACATGGTGTTGACATGACAAAAGTCACGTCAAAGGCAAAATGGAAGCTCAAAATTTGCATCCCCTTTGACTTGCCTAATTGATGAGTGGAACAATGTGTGTTAGATTAGGACTGCAATTAAGGTCTGCCATTGGGCCAATCTACTCCAGGCATAAAAAGTATAAGGCAAATTTTCAAGCAGTTGGCTGTAAGCAATCAAGAAGGTGCAATGGGATCAGGAAAGCAGCTTTCAGAAGACCTGAAACAGAAAATAGTAACCCTTCACAAAGATGGAGAGGAGTATAAAAAGATATCCAGGCATTTAGGAATATATTACCAACAGTGAAAACCATAGTCCAGAAATGGAAGAAAAATAGACGCACTAAGACACTTCCAAGGAGTGGAAGACCGGAAAAAAAAAACCCAGACCAGCCAGAGTAATTGTAAGAGAGATCCGCAATAATCCAGATTGCCTGAAAAAGTATTTGGAGGCAAGTGTATTAAAAGTTCACATCTCCACCATCAAAGGCACACTGCATAGATCTGGATTGTTTGGTAGAAAAGCTCGCAGGAAGCCATTGCTAACTACTAGACACAAGGCAACATGCTTGGAATACGCCAAAGAACATGTCAATAAACCCTTTCAGATTTGGAACAAGATTATGTGGTCTGATGAAATAAAAGTTGAATTATATGGACATAATCATCAAAAATATGCATGACAACACAAGAAAACTGCCTATGAGAAAAAGAATACCATTCCCACACTCAAACATGGTGGCTGTTCCCTGATGTTTTGGAGGTGCATGTCTTCATCAAGGTCGAATGGATGCAGAGAAATTGTAACAAATTTTAGAGGCCTCTTACCAACAGTCACCAAGATAAAAATGAAGCGTGGGTGGATCCTGCAACAGGACAATGACCCGAAACATAAGGCAAAATCTACAGAGAAATAGTTTGACAAGAACAAAGTTAAGGTGTTGCCATGGCCCTCCCAGTCTCCAGGCTTAAACATAATACAAAATGTCTGGATTGATCTGAACAAAAACAATAGTGATTGTTTTTCAGATGAGTTAAACAAATGCATGTGTGCATGACAGACGCCCAAGCAATCTGAAAGAGTTAGAAAAGATATGTCATCAAGAATAGACAAAAATGACCACTTAGAGAATCCCAAGGCTTCTCTGAGGGTACCCAAAGAGCTTGGAGAAAGTTATAACGGCAAAGGGAGGACATACTAGCTATTAACAGTACAAACAAAAAAAGGAAAAGGATAAGGAGCAAACTTTTGAACTGATGTTATTTTGAATATTTCCCAACAATGTTCTTTTTACATAAAGATTTTTACATTTTTGTTACTTGTGATAATGAGAGAACATTAAATTCCTTATTAAAAAGAATCAAACAATACATTGCGCTGTTTGATTCTTTTTGACATTTCATAACAGGGGGATGCAAAATTTTGCACACAACTGAATGTAATCAAAAAAAGTTGGGACATCTGTAGGAATTTTTAACATCATCTTTCAAGGCTTAGTTTACTTCCTTGCTGCAGAAAAGCTGTAATTTGTTAACCCATTACTTGTTCCCTGAAAAAGGCAATTTTTGCCGAACTACGTAAGCAGAGCCGGCCAAGAAGAGCGAATATCACTGACAGACTGACTACCCACCCACTCACCCATTGTTAAATAGCGTAGTGGTTAGTGATGTGAACTGTCACGCAGTGGAGTGGGGTTTGATCCTTGCCACTGAACAAAGAAAGTAGTCAATAGGATTGGTCCAGGATAGACTAAAACTCCGAAAGAAAAATGACCGTCGTTGTGCCATGAAATGAAATAGCTTTGGCAGTGTAAAGTTCATCTTCAGTCTCTCTAGCAATTGCTCAATTCTTATGACTATTCCAAGTAGTAAGTAGATACTAGTAGGCCTATTACTGGATAATAAGCTCGTGGCAAAGCCATACAGTTCATAGACGCTATTTGTGGTGGAAGTAAACTTAATAAGAAATGTTAGTCAGTTTAACACAATGCTTAATGTTGTCTAGTTAAATATTCAAACTTAGCGTGATAATGCGTGACAAAATGATCTAATGTCGAGACGCAATTTTATGATGAGGTAGTATCTCCCAATCGATCCCTACAGTAATGTCTTTTCTAATTTAACACGCTGAATGTAGTGTATCAACCCTGTTATACCTGTTGTTGGTTTGGATAATAGCTAATGTAGGGAACTAGTTTCGAGAACCGTGGATTTTCGACTAATTGGTTTTACAATGCAGAACACTCTGCACACGTATAGCTTAGTGGTGTAGTGGTTGAAGACACAGCCTGTCACACAGGAGACCCTGGTTAGAATCCAGTGAGAGCAACAACATTCATTCCTTCTAATCGCAGGCTGGCCGAACTTGGCTTGCCTGGTTCCTTTTCTTGTTCATAACTCTGAAATACAGTACATTATTTTTCAGTTTTTGATGACCAAAACTTTGTATGTTAACCTCTGGCAGTTTACTGCTTACCTTTGTAATTTCTTTAGGTTATTCATTGGACTTGAACTGCTTAAATGTAAATAACAACTGTAAAAATTGGGGTGTTCTAAAACTTTTTACCGGTAGTGTATACATATAACAATATTAATGTAATATAAGGTATGTGTTCTGACATGTTAAAGAAATGTTTTACTCAGTGTAACAAATTAGGTAGAATTTTGTTCCTGCTAAAAAATGTAATTGTAAATTTTGCTCACTCTCTGTGTCTCACACTCACCATCATCATATTTTGGTACTGGGCAATGGCCTCCTCAGTGCTCACTCCTTTCCCCATACCCAGTTCTGCAGCGCGCCTGGCCATCTCCACCTTATGGGAACCAGGGGGGGTCCAGCCCACACCCCTGATCCAATTCAGGTCTGACTTGTAGTTCACCTGCAACAGAGAGTCATCTGAAATTTTAGTAATTTAGCTGATGCTCTAAGATATTTAGTACCTGTAATACCTTTTTTGTTAATATATTACACTGCTCAAAAAAATTAAGGGTTAAGGTTAGGTCCTATGAGGATGCCCCTAGCAATCTCTACAATGGCTGGGGGCCATAATCAGGACCTGGCAGGAAATAGATGCCCCTAGGCATCTTTGTGTTTTGTTTCAGATGTACTCAACGCTGGCCTGCGTTGCCTCTGATTGGGGATACTATTTAAGGTGCCCTTATTTTCAATGTGTTGTCGGTTATGGTTTGTCCATGGGACACTTTATTTGTGTGCTGTTCCTTTTTATTTTTTTGGTTCAATAAATCTGGCTTTTGGCCTGTTGAACTACCGACCTGCCTGCGAGTACTTCCGCCACCCACCAGACCGTGACAGAATAAAGAATGTAAGTAGCAGGTAGGCCCTTAAACCCTAGTGCCTGGCCTACAGCTGTCGCCCAGAGTCGTGCTCGGCTTACAGCCATCATCAAGAGACCTGCTTCACGGCCTGCTGTCGCCGGCCCAGAGACCCGCTCCGTGGCCTGCTGTCGCCGCCCAGAGACCTGCTCCATGGTCTGCTGTCGCTGCGCCCAGACCTGAAATTTTTCGTGGGAGGCTATGGGGCTTTCTAGGGGGTCCTCTGAGGAGGCCCGAGTTAATCAGGGTCCCAGAGGAGCCACTGCTGCCACCGCCACTGGAGTGGTTGGACGAGGAGTGGGATGACGAGCTGCTGCCGCCTCCACCACTGGAGTGGTGCCCCACAAGTCTGCATCCTCAGTCCCCTTCTGTACTCCCTGTTCACGCATGACTGCGTGGCCACACACAGCTCCAACATCATCCTCAAATTCTTGGACGACACAATGAGACAATGCTTACAGAGAGGAGGTAAAGAACATGGCTACATAGTGCCAGGACAACAACCTCTCTCTCAATGTCTGCAAGACTAAAGAGATGATCGTGGACTTCAGGAAGCAGCGGGGGTGGGGGGGATGGGGGTCATGCCCCCATACACATCGATGGAGTTGAAGTAGAGAGTCTCCAAATTCAAGTTTCTCGGTGTGTTCATCAAAAATTACCCCACTTGGTCCAGACAAGCGAACTCAGCATTGAAAACTGCCCAAAAATGACTATACTTCCTGAGGAAGTCTGTAAAATCTCTCACTCAACCACTACAGGTGTACCACTGAAAGCATCCTCTCTGGCTGCATTACTGCCTGGTACGACAGCTGCTCCGCTGCAGACCGCAAGTCCCTCCAGAGGGTGGTAAAGTCTGCAGTGCGCATCATCGGCCATCTCCCCTCCGTGCAAGGTATCTACCATACACGATGCCTGTGGAAAGCACGGAGCATTATCAAAGATCTCAGCCCCCCAGGCTATGGTCTGTTCACACTGCTGCTGTCTGATAGATGCTACCGGAGCATCGGGGCACACACTTCAAGACTCAAAACATTTTTTTCCCTCAGGCCATAAGGCTCCTCAACCAGCAGCACTGATCCATGATCATACTGATCACACACAAACTTTCCAGATGCTCTGATGTCCTTTCAGGTAATTTTAATGGGCATTAGAATATTCCTTTGCATGTACCATTCATAAGTATATTACACTCAAATGTATCTATAATACTCAATACTTCTACCATTCTGTTCATACTCAGGGATGGGCAGTATTTATGATACATGTATTTAAAATAAGTATTTCAAATACAAAATAGGGTTTTGTAATTTGTATTTGATAGGGCTAATGAAGTTTTGAGTGAGTTTTCCTTTTCCTTTCCTTTTCAACTTTTTTGGAAAGGAAAGAAAAAGGTGCAGTGGTGTCTTAATGTTTTCCAGAGCTGTATATTCTGAGGCTCTCAACAGATTCAGTGGTTGGAGTTGGGTAATTACTTCTTGAAAAGTTCTGTTGCTATGCTCTGATTACATTTCTGGCTACATTTATATCCAAAACATATTGATCATTTATTGATTGTCGACAAAGTGCTAAAATGTTTGTTTTCTGCTCAAAAAAATTAAGGGAACACGTAATCATCACCATATAACTCCAAGTTAATTAAACTTCATGGGATATCAATCTGTCCAGTTAGGAAGCATAAGCGATTGTGACTCAATGTCACCTGTTTTGGTGGAAATGAAAGTGAAAACCGGTGCACTGGAGAGGCAAAAGCAAGATAACCCCCAAAAAGGGAATGGTTTTGCAGGTGGTGGCCACACACAGTTGCTCACCCCTTATCCCTCCTGACTGATTCTTCTCTAGTTTTGCATTTTGCTGATGTTCTTGTCACTACTGGTAGCATGAGGCGGTACCTGCAGCCCATTCAGGTTGCACAGGTAGTCCAGCTTCTCCAGGACGGCACATCCATACGTGCTGTTGCAAGAAGGTTTGCTGTGCCTCCCAGTACAGTCTCAAGAGCATAGAGGAGATACGAGGAGATGGGCCGTTACATGAAGAGAGCTGGACAGGGCCCTAGAAGGGCATCAACCCAGCTGAGGAGGAACAGGAGGAGCACTGCCAGAGCCCTATAAAATGAATTCCAGTGGGCTACTGGTGTGCATGTTTCTGACCAAACTGTCAGAAACAGACTCCATGAGGGCTCGACGTCCTCTAGTGGGACCGGTGCTCACAGCGCAGCACCGTGCAACTCGATCGCCATTTGCCAGTGAACACCAGAATTGTCAGGTCCGCCATTGGCGCCCAGTTCTCTTCACAGATGAGAGCAGGTTCACACTGAGCACATATGACAGACGTGAAAGTGTCTGGAGACGCCGTGGTGAGGACCGGTGCTCACAGCCCAGCACCGTGCAGCTCGATTGGCATTTGACAGTGAACACTAGAATTGTCAGGTCTGCCATTGGTGCCCAGTTCTCTTCACAGATGAGAGCAGGTTCACACTGAGCACATGTGACATGGAGACGCCGTGGTGAACGTTATGCTGCCTGCAACATCATCCAGCATGACCAGTTTGGCGGTGGGTCAGTGATGGTCTGGGGAGGCATATCCTTGTAGGGTCGCACAGACCTCCACGTGCTAGCCAACGGTACACTGACTGCTGTTAGATACAGGGATGAAATCCTCAGACCTATCGTCAGACCTCACGCTGGTGCAGTGGGCCCTGGGTTCCTCCTGGTACAGGATAATGCCCGGCCTCATGTGGCTAGAGTGTGTAGGCAGTTAATGGATGACGGTATTGATGCCATTGACTGGCCCTCATGTTCCCCAGACCTGAATCCAACTGAGGACCTCTGGGACGTTATGTATCATGCATCCGACGCCGCCAAGTAGCGCCACAGACTGTCCAGGAGCTCACTGATGCCTTTATTTAGGTCTGAGTGGAGATCCCCAGGACACCATCCGTCGTCTCATCATGAGCATGCACAGACATTGTTTGGAGTGCAAACAGGTATGTGGGGGCCATACATACTACTGAGTCATATTATGAGTTGCCGTGATGAAATTCACACAAGTTGGAACAGCCTGTGATTTCAATTGTTTACTTTGATTTTCGGTGTGAGTTCGAATCCAGCCCTCAATCGGTTGGTGGTTTTGGTTTCCACTGATCGTTGTTACGTTCAAGTCAAGTACCAGTTCAGTTCACTTTATTCTCAACGAATTACACAATGTATAGTCAAGATTTTGATCTTTAATACATTTCCTTAATCGAGACTCGATGTGTGATTTAAGTGTTCCCTTAATTTATTCGAGCAGTGTATTTATGATTAACAGTCAGATTATTAATTACTTAGAAACTAGTTCCTATCAATAAAGGTGCCATCAGTTGTCTTCTTATGAATGACTTGTGTGACAAAGAGCCAGTGTTGCTGATGCAAAGTAGGCACTTCATTACCAAACACCAAGTAACTAAATTAGGATACAATTAAGAGTCATTAGCAAACTGTTAGTTAAACATTAAACTGTTTGTTACTTTATAACTAACCTTCATCTGGGTGATCACGGAGATATGTGAATATTCAATCTGTTAACTGGTTGCTCATGTCAGATTTATTGACTTGTTAGGCAGAGAAAAGCTGTTGCTATCAAACATTGTCTACTTAATCAACTGAGTCAGTGTGCTGGTGAAGGGATATATCAAATAGGCCGATAGATGGAAGGTTCGCAAAGTGTTTTCATGCTTGTAAAAGTATTTTAAAATACAAATACAGTACTTTATTTTGATACATGGTGTGGCTGCTGTATTTTGTAGTTCATTTTAATACACTTAAAATTAAGGTATTTGGTATATTATTTTAAAATACATTTTGATGTATCTTTGCCCATCTCTGTTCATACTCCCCATCCTACTCTTTCAAAAATGTACGTTAGTTTACATTTTTATGTACATTACTGCCATACTTGCCATATCTAAATGTTCAATAGTACTACCCAGATTGCTGCTAGTTTACAGTACTCTTTTCTTTAAACTGATGCTAGTGTACATTGTTATGTATATTTTTGATTTATTTTATTATTATTTTTTTGTCTGGCTATACTTTTTGCTTATATATTCTTCTCCTTACCTCTCACTACGTAGTTGTTGGGTGCCATGTCACAAGAATTTCATTGTGCAAGATGACGATGTGTTGTGCAGTGCATTTGACAAATAAACCTTGAAACTAACTGGACAGACTGATATCCCTAATGTTAAATTGACTTGGTGTTATACTATGATTACATGTTCCCTTAATTTTTTGGAGCAGTGTAACATTATGAATATTAATATTATATTTATAATGGATAAATAAAATAACAATTATAGAAGACTCCACACACATCACTCTGCAACTTGTAGGCCTGTTTTGCGTGTTGGACGTTGAGTTGCCGGAGGTCACAGGTGTAGTCATGAAGCCTCTGGCGATAGGTCTGGTTGCTGGCTAGGGCTTGGCTCTTTTTGGCTTGTTGAAACTCAGGCTGGTCTGCATGCATCTTAAACTGGGAGCGCGACTCTTGAGCCTGCCTCTTGTACCCAATGCTGCTTTGAAGCTTGCTGGCCGCCAGAGAGTGAACCATCTTGGGGTCATCCTCGACACTGAGTAATCCCACCTGCTGGCCCTTCTCCTTCACAAAGGCCTGTTTGTAGCGGAACTAATGGAACAAAGACAGGACCATATTAGAGAATTGCTCAGTTAAACTTAATTTTTGCCATTATATTGCATTGCTACTAGAGGATGTTTGGGAGGTTACATTTCCAATTTTTCAATAGGACACTGTCCTACATCAAGGTGTACCTAGAGCACAACAAGACAAGGCAACCCAGTCCTAAATCTTACCAATCCACTCCATTTAGTGCTGAGTCAATTTGCAGCTACATTTTGTGGGGGTCCTTATGCACTGTCTGTATGCCGAGTTCAGCATCACAATATGAGCTGTACAGAGATGAGGCCCTCATACCATGAACAAATAATAATGTAAGTCTAATCCAGTTCCACTCAATGCATTTAACTATGGTATGTACTGTCAAAGGTCCTGAATGAAACAACTATCAGCAAAATCAGTGTAAATAAAATGCAAGTACAAGAAAGGCAATTAGAACTGTAATGTTAGTTTTATTATGCAAACTAAACTCACATCACTGGCATAATTTCTGGAAGCTTTGGCGGTCTGGAAGGGAATAGCATCCAGTCTCAGGTCATACCCAGCTGACCTCATCTCATCCCCAGCTGCTTTATAGACTTTCTGCAATGGGTGGAAAAGACCGATTGATAACTATGGTTACCAGACCGTGGTGTCACGGTGGACCAGTTGATTAGTGAATGATGGACCAAGAAACATTCGGCACTAACATTTGAATAGATAAGTTTAACAACCCAGGGAAAAGATGATCTGAAAGATGACATTCTGAGCAGCATTTAGATAAAGGAAACTTTAGTATGTATAATGTATGTGTTTATTGTACTTACACTACCCAGTCAAATTGACCAAGAAAATAAACTTTACCTAAGTTGAGATTCAAAGTTGCCTATATTTGCTAAGTACATCTATCCAAATCCAGACTATTACTTGATGCAATTGTTGCAAGAAAAACATATAGGGACCGAATACAACATCTATTTAAAGCAGACAAACATTTGTATCAATGGGCATATCAGCTAGTAGGATATGAGCGGCGAATGTAACCTATACAATAATTTACATTTCATGTACATGTTCAGATATATGGTTCCAGTATATACCGCACACCTATACATACAAGTTTAGGGTCACTTTGAAATGTCCTTTTAAATAAATTTTTTGTCCATTACAAATAATATCAAATTGATCAGAAATTCAGTGTACACATTGTTAATGTTGTAAATGACTATTGTAGCTGGAAATGGCAGTTTTTTTATGGAATATCTACATATCAGCAACCATCACGCCTGTGTTCCGATGGCACATTGTGTTTGCTAAGTTTATCATTTTAAAAAGCTAATAGATCATTATAAAACCCTTTTGCAATTATGTTAGCAGAACTGAAAACTGTTTAAAGAACAAAATAAAGAAACTGGCCTTCTTTAGACTAGTTGAGTATCTGGACCATCAGCAATTGAAAGTTCTTCTGAAAGTCATCAGTCTGTTCCTGTTCTGAGAAATGAAGGCTAATCTAATGCGAGAAATTACCAAGAAACTGAAGATCTCACACAATGCTGTGTACTGTTCCCCTCACAGAACAGCACAAACTGGCTCTAATAGATAGAAAGTGGAATGGGAGACCTCAGTGCACAACTGAGCAATAGGACAAATACATTGGAGTGTCTACTATAACCTGAGAAACAGACGCCTCACAGGTCCTTAACTGCCAGCTTCATTAAATAGTATCCGCAAAACACCAATCTCAATGTCACAACTCCCTCTCCTGTGGCTCCCCCTGCTGGTGCACCTGGGCTCTGGCAGTCGGCGTCACCTGCCATCTGAAGCCATCGTCCCTTCCCCCTCTCAGTAATTAGCAGACAAACCTGTTTTGTATCTGCTCATTAATTTAGATATATGTAAGTCTGTTGGTTAGGAAGGGGTTGTGGGTTATTGTTTGTTGGTTACATTTTGTTCATCTATGTCAGGGATTCTTTTCTATGTGTACCTTTCGTTTGTGGAACACTACCAGACCCTGCTTTACAGCCCTGTTGGGTACTGTTATTTTACTGGGTTTACTGTTACCCGGTGTTAGTGTGTGCCTGCTGAGGCATTGCCTTTATGCTTGCTTACTCGCTGAATAAAAAACAAGCAAGCAACTCCCTGTGTTTGACTCCTAATTCCAGCAGGCAGAATGTGACAGTCATCATCAACAGTGAAGAGGCGACTCCAGGATGCTGGCTTTCTATGCAGAGTAGCAAAGAAAATGCCATATCTCAGACTGGCCAGTAAAATAAAAAAAAAGATTAAGATGGACAAAAGATGACAAAGGAAGATTGGGAAAAAAGCGTTAAGGACAGACACATCTAAGTTTGCGATGTTTGGATCACAAAGAAGAAGAACATTTTCTATTCAAACTAATTTCTTGTATGTTTTCATGTAAAACAAGGACATTTCTAAGTGAAGAAGAACATTTTCTATTCCAACTAATTTCTTGTATGTTTTCATGTAAAACAAGGACATTTCTAAGTAAAGTGACCCCAAACAATTGAACGGTAGTGCATATAAACACTGCTCCAAAAAATTGAGGGAACACGTAATCATCACCTCATAACATCAAGTTAATTAAACTTCAGGGATATCAATCTGTCCAGTTAGGAGGCATAAGCGTTTGTGAATCAATGTCACCTGTTTTGATGCAAATGAAAGTGACAACAGGTGCACTGGAGAGGCAAAAGCAAGACAATCCCCAAAAACGGAATGGTTTTGCAGGTGGTGGCTAAAGACAATTGCCCTCTCCTTATCCGTTCTTACTGATTCTTCTCTAGTTTTGCATTTTGCTAGTGTTCTTGTCACTACTGGTAGCCTGAGGCGGTACCTGCAGCCCATTCAGGTTGCACAGGTAGTCCAGCTCCTTCAGGAAGGCACATCCATACGTGCCATCACAAGGTTTGCTGTGTCTCCCAGTACAGTCTCAAAAGCATGGAGGAGATACCAGGAGACGGGCCGTTACAAGAGGAGAGCTAGACAGGGACGTACTGTAGAAGGGTATCAACCCAGCAGCAGCACCGGTATCTGCTCCTTTGTGCAAGGAGGAACAGAAGGAGCACTGCCAGAGCCCTACAGAATGACCTCCAGTGAGCTATTGGTGTGCGTGTTTCTGACCAAACTGTCAGAAACAGACTCCATGAGGGTGGCATGAGGGCCCAACGTCCTCTAGTGGGACCTGTGCTCACAGCCCGGCACCGTGCAGCTCGACTGAAATTCGCTTCTAACACACAATTTTTCCTGCTTCTAACACATCAACTTTAAGGACAGAATGTTCACTTGCTGCTTAATATATCCCACCCACTGACAGGTACCATGATAACAAGATTATCAGTGTTCTTCACTTCACCTGTCAGTGGTCATAATTTTATGGCTGATCGGTGTATATATTATAATATAAATACATACACACATATAATAACAATAAAAGAGACGCATGTAAATAAAGAAAAAGTATATTATAACAATAGCAGTAATATGAGAAATCGAGGATTAAAGCACAACATCAGAGAGGAGCCTCTGCATTGCATTAAAATAGTCAATAAAAGGCTGCCATTTGCCAGAAAAGGTAAAAGTAGAGCCCCTGAGGGAGTAATTAATTTTGTCCTGCCGTAAAAAAACATCACATCACTGAGGCCATTGAGAAACAGTAGGGAGTGAACAGATTTCCAGTTATGAAGAATCCTGCATCGAGCCAGTAGGGAAGTAAAAGCAACAATATCTGCCTGGTTGGGGGCTAACAAAGACAGGTCCCCCGGAATACCAAAACCAGCTATCCAGGGGCATGGTTGCAGGTTAATGTTCAGCACCGCAGATACTATTTTGAATATAGATTCCCAATAGTAATACTTCTGTGTTTATTCCATGCCCATCTCCCGCTCCCAGGCATGTTTGTCAGTGGAGTGCTCGTCCAATGACAGAATAACCAAATAGAGCTGAGAGATCAATCTCTTCTGTCGAGGTAGTAAACACAATATACTATCCCAAATTGGCCAGGGGGTGCGGCAGGGAAGCCAAAAAACTGTGAGGAGACACAATGCCTCACTTGCAGGTAGCAGAAAAAGTGAGAGAGGTAAAGAGTATTTAGAGACCAGAATGGGAAAACCAGAAAAGTGTCCATCCTCATACAGATCCTGGAACATCGTAATAACCTTCTTTGTCCAAAGACAGAAGGCAGTGTCTATTAGGGACGGGGGAAGACGTGATACTTATTAATAGGGCCCATAGCCGATGCAGAGAAAAATTTTAAATCATGTCAAAACTGATACCAGAAGCGTGGAAAGTACCATAGGATTGCAAGTGTTGCAAAAGGGGGGTGCTGGCAGAGAACGGCAGAGCAAAGCGAGAAGAGACATAGAAATTTAGGATCGTGCCTCAAGGTGGCACCATGGGGTATGCAACCAGAATGGCAATTTCTGAAAATTGGCAGCCCAGTAGTAGTACAAAAAGTTGGGTAGTGCCAGCCCTTCACTAAATCTTCATCCCTGAAGCATAGATCTACTGATTCTGGGTAGACAAATACCTTCCCAGACAAATAATGTCACAGCCTGATTGATTGACCAAAAAAGGGCAAAAATAATGGGATAGAAAGAAATAGATCAAGGAATTTGGGCCAACTATTCATTTTAACAGCATTAATGTTCCCTATAAGTGTTTGTGGTATGCTACCCCATCTCTGAAAGTCAGACTTCATTTGCACAAGAAGGGGAACAAATTTTGCAGAGAAAAGGGCAGGTAGTGAACGTGTTACTTTCACTCCAAGGTACGTGAAACCAGAGCGGCTAATTTGGAAAGGCAAGTCAGTCGGCTTAAGCTGCAGCGCTGCTAGATTTATTGGAAAGCACTCACTCTTCGGGAGATTCAGCTTGTAACCTGAGGAGGAGCCAAAGTTGTCCAGAGTAGAGAGGATGGAAGGTAAGCAGGTTGCAGAGTTGTGACATAGAGTAACAAATCATCAGCATATAACAACAACCTGTGTTCAACCCCCTCCCATGACACACCCTGGAAAGAGGAAGATGCACAGAGAGCTATCAAAAGGGGTTCAGTAGGAAGGGCAAATAGCAAAAGGGAAAGAGGGCAACACTGTCTGGTCCCGCGTTCAAGGGCAAAATAATCCAAGCAGGTGTCATTAGTACTGACACTGGCGTGAGGAGACGTGTACAAGAGACGGACCCATGAGCCAAATTTGTCCCCAAATCTAAATTTCTTAAGAACAGCAAAAAGGCAGTTCTCTGCAATCTAGAGAGATTACCACCTCAGGAAATTTAGAGAATTGTTTGGAATAAATAATATTAAACAATGTCCAGACAATAAACACCCTGGGCCCGGTGCTGGGGAGGGCCCTGTCCAGTTTCGGGCGAGCAGGAACGAGGATGGTACCCAGCACTTCAGCAAAAAAATCTGTAATGATTCTCATGGATCCCTGCCTTCCATCTTCTCTGGAATTCCGATCACCCGAAGGTTGCGGTGGCACGAAAGGGCCTCCAGTCTCATCGACTGGAGTCTCATCTGACAAGACTGACAAGACTCATCGACTGGAGTCTTGTCAGTCTTATCGACCAGTTTTTGGTTTTCAGATGTCAGGCGGGCAACTGATTTCTCAAGGGACACTATGCCATCGTAATCACATAGGTCGTGCTTGAAGGAGTCAATACAGTGGCCCTGGTCCTCGGCAGTGGCTCGGATATGACCCAGAGCAGAAGAGAAAGGGGCTGGAGCCACCTTAATAGTAGGTGCCATAACTGTCTCGATTGCAGACCTCAGCTGAACAGTTACGATAGCCGTAATTTCCGAAATGAGAGGTCTGATCAGAGTAACCGCTCTCTCAGCCCCATGGCAGTCGGAGTCAGCCATCGCGGAAGAAACGTTGGTCACAGTGCGCTTGTTTCTCAAACTATGTGACATTAAAATTGAAAAGGTAAGAGACAATCTAATCAAAGTGTTTGGAATGGAGTGAAGATAAATGCAAAGCAAAAATGTAACATAAATTAGTTAATGCATGGGAGCCTCTCAGTGTGCATCTACTCACTCCACATGCTAAATTGGAACGCCCCCATGTACCAATTTTCAAGACTAAGTCACATGGCGTGGGCATGGTGAACTTGCAACGTTGGCCACTTTGGAAGCTCATTTCAGCGCTACTATGAGGCCAATTTACATGCTTTGCACCAGAAGTTGTGGCCCTTGGGCCTGTACTAGCCTGCAAAGATGGGCCTATTTAGGCCATTTTATCATTTTGTCAAAAAGGACCGAAAAATGCAGGCAGAATAATAATAAGGACCAACGGTCACAATAACAATAGTGTTTCATCAGTGAACTGCTGAAACACTAATGAACTGTTACAAAAACAATTGTGCATTACCAACACATTGCCAAACATGCCATCATACAAAACAGAGGAGTAATTAAGGATTTCATTCCATGTTTGACATTTTTAAGCCCAACACATTATCCTAGATGAGACAACTCTTTAGTTTTTTTAAATGTGTACACAATTGTCGCCTTTAAGAATAAAAAAGCAAACTGTAGTTTATCTTACATCACTAATTTGTTGGGCATTGATCCTTGCTCTGATGAAGTCAGGATCGTCTGCATGTAAGGTATATTTGTGCATGGCGTCCAAGTCTCCAGACTTATACAGCCTCTGTAAAAGGATAATAGTGATATTGCTAACAATTAAAGACAATTTGCCTTTGAATGGGGTCACAGACAGATATGGGTCAATCAAGCTCAGTTGTAAAAATATATGTAAATGTATTGTAGGCCAGATCTGACCACAGAGCATGTTCATGTACATCTTGAGTAAAGACTTTGACAAATTATAATTTACTTATTTAGAAATAAATAAATGAGTGTCCATACCTCACTGCACTGTAAGTAGCTGTTCTTTGCATGGACGATGTCTGGAGAATCTACCACTTGGGTAAACTTCAGACTGTCTGGCAGCTGACGATATTTTTTCTGCAAGACCAACAGCATTTGAGAATCAGTCGAACACACAAATGGACATATACTGTACAGACACACACTTAAGATGTTACAGCATGTAATTTTAATCTTATGTTAGGTTTCATGGCTGCCAGGGTATTTACATCACTGATGAGCTCTCCAGCTTTCTTCGCTGACTCCATTTGAAGTGCCCCAAAACCATCCCAGGCCACACCCTTCATGAAGTTCAGATCTGACTTGTACAGTTTCTAAAAGAAAGAAGGGAAGGCATCACCAGCTATACTCAGAGTTGAGGTTAGGTTTTAAATCTTTTGGAGTGGTATTGTTCCTTCCATCGTAGGTAGCATCCTTTGTGTTGAGGATAGGGATTTCCTATTTTTTTCCACAATGAATGTCAATGATTACTTTTTCAATTAAGTTGCTGAATTATTGTTAGTAATAGTGAGATTATCAAACAAAAATTTACAGAAGTAGTTAACAATAGTTCCACACAACAAGAGTGTTCCTGACCCAAGAGGCTGCATGTTGGGGGCAAGCACTTTAGTGCTGGGTTTCGGTGCTATACCGGGTTAGAGTTGAGCCTGGTCTTACAGGCACAAAAAACAGTGTTTCCTGTTACTTACGCAATTTCTCACTTCATTTAAAACCAATGAAGCAGCAGAGATAGTATTATGACCGAGTCTGAATCCTGACTGGGGTATATTTAAAATATATATTTTTTAAAATCTTTACCAAGGACTCTAAGAAATTAGCTAGGAAAGAGAGTTAAGACACAGGCCATTAATTATTTTGGTCATCATCAACATGCAGAGGTTTCAGATGTTGCTGATGGAGAGAACACTATGCATTGTGGTGACTGGGAGAGGGTTGAAGTGGCTTGCTGTACATTATTAACCAAATAATTTCTATAAAATATAAAGCCTGCTGAGATATTAGTTAAATGCATTTCTATCTATAATGGTGCAAGAGCAACTGAATTTGTGTAGGGAGGAAACTGCAGTTACACTACCATTCAAAATTTTGAGGTCACTTAGAAATTTCCTTGTTTTTGAAAGAAAAGCAACATTTTTATTCATTAAAATAATATCGAACAGAAATAAAGTGTAGACCTCGTTAATGCTGTAAATGACATTTGTAGCTGGAAAAGACTGATTTGTAATGGAATATCTACATATAGAGGCACATTATCAGTAACCATCAGTCCTGTGTTCCAATGGCACATTTGGTTTGCTAATCCAAGTACATCATTTTAAAAGGATAACTGATCATTACAAAACCCTTTTGCAATTATGTTAGCACAGCTGAAAACTGCTGTGCAGATTAAAGAAGCAATAAAACTGTCCTACTTTAGCCTAGATGAGTATAATGGAGCATCAGAAATTGTTTGATTACAGGCTCAAAATGTCCAGATTCTGGCTCTAATCAGAATCGAAAGAGGAGTGGGAGACCCCAGTGCACAACAGAGCAAGAGATGTACTGTAGCATCTAATTTTCGAGGGGGTCCTATTGCCACAGATACAAAATAAAACACATACAGACAAAAACATAATTACATAATAAATATACACAGCAAATACACAGATACAAACAGCTCGCTACACCCTCTCCCACCCAGACCCCAGTCCTCAGCTATTATACAGGAACAGTTGGATTAAATGTCACAGTAGCACAAACAAACTGAAAATTATAAGTACAAACAAATTAGAAGCATAAACAGGTTGTTTTAAGATGAGAACATAAAGATATCCTGGAGCAGCGAAAAGAGGTAATAGATCTCAGAAAAAGAGGAAGTTCATTCCAGTCAGATAGAGCTTTATGTTGGAATGACATGCGCCCAACTTCAGAAAATTCTGGGTACAAAGAAAAGGTATGTTGCATATGTCTGAATGGATATGAAGATCTACATGGAACCAAAAGCAGTGATTCAGACATGAAACATTGATGAGTTCTATATGGACATCTCAAAACAAATCTACATAGAAAATTATAAAGAACATTAACGGGCATAAGATGAGTGTCCGAGGTTTTCTGGTAAACAATGTCAGTATTAACAATAATAGCTAGTATCAAGTGAGAAATAATTATTTTTCTGACTTGAAATGTAAAACAGTTAATTAAGCGATAAAGTGAACTCAGAAAACCATGTGTTCTTTATAAAATCAATGTGGAGCTTGAAGGAGAGTTCAGGGTCAAGCCAAACGCTGCCACCTTCTCTGGGCCCAAGCTCATTTAAGACGGACTTAGGTGAAGTGCAAAACTGTCCTGCGGTCTGACAAACCAAAAATTGAAATTATTTTTGGGAATCATGGACGCCGTGTCCTCCGGACTAAAGAGGAGAGGGACCAGCAAGCTTGTTATCAGCCCACAGTTCAAAAGCCAGCATCCGTCAATGTATGGGCTGCATTAGCAGGGTGTGTTATGGAATTTCTTGAACTGATGTATTCTTAATTCTATAAATGTATAAAGGAAGTACTGGTTTAAATATCAGGTTTATCAAATGGTACTGAATCCCCATGTTTAGATAAGAAAAGGAACGTGGGAGAGGGGGATCCCTGTCTATTTGTTTATGGTCATCATTGAATGGTATCAGTAGATCATTGGGTCCTCCATCAATCTGTCTATCTGTTTAAACCATCAGTGTATCTGTTCTTTGTCCAGATGATATGTGTCCCTTCTGAGTTGAATAGGTTGCATACAGTATCCTTAGGTCTCTGGGGTAAGGTGGTTTCTGGGGCAGGACAGCCTGCCCTTTTGGGTAAAACCTAGGTATAGATTGAACAAAGTGAACATGTATTGTTGACATAGAACAGCTGTGCAGTATCTTACCACACTCCTTTTACTGTATAAGTACAGATGGTTGTTCTGTGTTACTTTAGAGATGTTTCACGGTTTGCTTTGTAAGCTGTAAGCTTTGTTATCTCTCTCCATGCAAGAAATAAACTGCTAATTGCGCCAAGAGAATTTTGCCTCTATACTTACTTCCTATTTCGAATCGATGGAATTACCATCATAGGTGACATGCCTATCTGTGAAGGCACCATTAATGCTGAACAATATATACAGGTTTTGGAGTAAAATATGCTGTCATCCAGACTATATCTTTTTCAGGGAAGGCCTTGCTTATTTCAGCAAGACAATGCCAAACCACATTCTGCACGTATTACAACAGCATGGCTCCATAGTAAAAGAGTCTGCGTGCTAAATTGGCCTGCCTGCAGTCCAGACCTGCCACCCATTGAAAACATTTGGCGCATTATGAAACGAAAAATACAACAAAGGAGACCCCAAACTGTTGAGCAGCTGAAATCCTATATCAAGCAAGAATGGGAATACATTTCACTTCCTCACTCAAAACTTTCCTTTTCAACTTTTTTGGAAAGGAAAGAAAAAGGTGCAGTGGTCTCAATTTTTTCAGGAGCTGTATATAGCCAGAATTCAATCCGTTATTGAGGAGTTAACAGGATTTTTAACATGAATCTGAGAAGGCAGTGAAATCAGCGGTTTCAGATTAAAATCACTACATAAGCTCTTTAGTTTAACATAGGCTGGAATTAGCCAGTCAAGATTCAGATCTCCTAGGATAACCATCTCACAGGACATAAAAGGGATCAGGGATTTAGACATCAGTTGCCTAAAGCAGCAGGGGGGCGGTATAAAAATGTGCACTATCAGCAAATAGATATGGCAATAATTAATAGCTCAAAAAGCTGAGGTACAGAAACATTTAGTTTTTTAGATACTTTAAGGTTTGATTCAGCACAGATGGCCACTCCTCAACCTTTCTCTATCCAATCATATGTAAAAACAGTATAGTATTCTATGGCAATGTCTTCATCATTGACCAATCAATCTAGGTTCCTGAGAGTACCAAGTCTATATGGATTTGTGGCTGGAATCCAAAGAGCAATCCATTTTCCGACAGCATACTTCACGCAGCAAGAACATTGGGATCTTTCCCAGAACACATCAAATATTTCAAAAAAATTTAAGCCATCTTTGCAGCACTCCGATTTAAGCTAGCCATGCAAATTTAGTAACCTTTTAAAATTACCACAGCTACACCCATAATTTGGAATAGAACCAGAGATCACAATCCATTTCCTGGTATTTTGTAGCGCCAAAAATAAATGCCTAAAATCCAGTTTCAGAACTTCAGACTGTTGTAGCCTAGTATCGTTTGAGCCAATTTGTAGTACATGCCTTGGACTTCTGCCCCAGGACACCGGTTTTTATTTTATTTATACAGGGAAAACCCATTGAGGCCAAGATCTCATTTTCGATGGTGCCCTGTATTACAAACGCAGCAATAAAACATAAAAAAATCATTAACCAATGCCTGGTCCTTCTGGAGGACAACAAATCCCAACCAACAGTTTCAATTACAACCATATACGTACCATATAACCAACCGTATAAATTACAGTGCTGCGTGAGTGATAGAACATAGTGCTGCATGGTAGACTTAATTCTGACGTTTTAAGACAGATGTAGAAGCGGGCATACAGCTCCGGAAAAAATTAAGAGACCACTGCACCTTTTTCTTTCCTTTCCAAAAAAGTCGAAAATGAAGGTTTTGAGTGAGGAACAGAAGGGTTAAAATTAAGAGACCACTGCAAATTGAACACTTCTGTTCCTCACTCAAAACTTTCCTTTTCAACTTTTTTGGAAAGGAAAGAAAAAGGTGCAGTGGTCTCTTAATTTTTTCCGGAGCTGTATAAATTATGTCTCCATAGTCCAGCACTAAAAGTGGCCTGAACAGTTTTCTTTCTATGTTGAGATGGCTGACAAGTTTGTTTCCATAGAAAAACCCCCATCTGATCATCCAACCAAATTCCAAGGTATTTGTATGAGAGTACACGCTCTAAAACCAAGTTGTCTAGGGTTGTAATTAAAATGAATTTAGTGGCGATGTCATCTACTACCAATGTGGTCACGGTTATAGTACTGTGCCCAGTACTAAAACCAGACTGAAATGTATTCAATACACTGTTTTCAGTAAAAACTGCAACACTATATTTACATTTTGTAAAGAAAAAGTGCTGATCTAGATAACTACTTGCCCATTTCAGGACATCCATGACAACATTGTAGTATAAATACTAAGTCTGGTTTCAGACACAGTCATAACAACACCTCAGCTATGATGCTTATCATAAATAGCATTGGAAATGCCATAGGTGATAGAAAACATTGTGCTGTCATGTTTATTGATTTGTCAAAAGTTTCAATATCACTTAATTATGTTAAATAGACTATCATCACTTGGTCTAGGGTCTGACTAAAAGATGGGTTTATAAGTATCTCCTGGTTGAAACTCAGGCTATAAAAGTATTTTGACTCTTCATATAAGTAATACTGCTTATATTGCAAAAAAACATTTCATTTGTACAGAGAGGATACTGTGTTGACCTCGATTGCACCTACTGTTGACCAAACCTTACATCTTAAGTCTGAGTTTCTGGCTCTCCAGAAGATACTCTCTAATCTTAAGCATTGGCCAATGCTTAAGATTAGAAACATAAAATGCATGCTTTTTTGCAGTCACGTAAGTTTGATTACAATTATGAAAGAGTAAAAACATTGTATTTGTTCAATCAATATATTATCTGGCTTGATTACAAGTTGTCTATCTAAAAGCATGTAAAAATTAAAGAAAAAGTTAAAGATCAACATTGGTTTCCTCTACAAAAACAAATAAAGTATAATCCTGTTTCTAAAAAGTTGGGACGCTGTGTAAAATGTGTAAAATGTAACAGAATGCAATGATGTGCAAATAATTTAAACACTATATTCAACAGAAAATAGTACCACGACAACATATCAAAAGTTGAAACTGAGAAATGTTGTTTCTCGGAAAATAAATGCTCAATTTGTATTTCATGCCAGCGACACATTTCAAAAAAGCAGGGACAAAGGCCAAAAGACTGGAAACATTGTGTAATGCTGCTAAAACTAAACCTGGTGGAATATCACACAACTAATTAGGTCAATTGGCAACAGGTCAGTAACATGATTGGGTATAAAAAGATCATTCCAGAGAGGATAGGCCTTTCCGAAGTGAGGATGGGGAGTGGTTCACCAGTCTGTGAAACTGCAAGAGGAAATAGTGCCACAATTCAAGAATAACGTTTCACAACGTGAAATTGCAAAGATTTTGGGGATCACATAATCTATAGTACACAATATCATTAAAAAATTCTGAGAATCTGGAGTAATCTCTGTACGCAAGGGACAAGGCTGACAACCAATACTGGATGGCCGTGATCTTCGGGCCCTCAGGTGGCTGTGCATTAAAAACAGTGGAAATCACTGCATGGCCTCTAGAACACTTCCGAAAACCATTGTCGGTGAAGTACGTCGCAGCAACAACAAATGCAAGTAACAACTCTACCAAGCAAAGAAGAAACCATATAAATACAAGATCCAGAATCGCCACTGCCTTCTCTGGGCCCAAGCTCATTTAAGATGGACTGAGACAAAATGGAAAACTGTCCTGTGGTCTGACGAAACAAAATTTGAGATTATTTTCGTGAATCATGGACGCTGCATCCTCCGGGCTAAAGAGGAGAAGGACCATCCAGTTTCTTATCAGTGCACAGTGCAAAAGCCACCATCCGTGATGGTATGGGGGTGCATTAGTGCACATGGCATGGGTGACTTGCACCTCGTTGAAGGCACCATAAACGCTGAACAATATATTCAGTTTTTGGAGCAACACATGCTGCCATCCAATCAACGTGTTTTTCAGGGAAGGCCTTGCTTATTTCAGCAAGACAATGCCAAAACCACATTTTGCATGTATTACAACAGCATGGCTCCGTAGTAAAAGAATCTGGGTGCTAAACTGGCCTGCCTGCAGTCCAGACCTGTCCCCTATTGAAAACATTTGGCGCATTATGAAATGACAAATACAGCCAAGGAGAATCCAAACTGCCGAGCAGCTGCAATCCTATATCAAGCAAGAATGGGAATACATACCACCTTCAAAACTATAGCAATTGGCCTCCTCAGTTCCCAAACGCTTACTGAGTGTTGTTAAAAGAAGAGGTGATGCAGCATAGTGGTAAAGATGCCCCTATCCCAACTTTTATAAACTTTTTTTAAATGTTGCTGGCATAAAATTCAAAATGGGCAAGTATTTTTCCAAAAACAATAACATTTCTCAGTTTCAACATTATACAGCTCCGGAAAAAATTAAGAGACCATTGCACCTTTTTCTTTCCTTTCCAAAAAAGTTGAAAAGGAAAGTATTAAGTGAGGAACAGAAGCATTCAATTTGCAGTGGTCTCTTAATTTTAACCCTTCTGTTCCTTACTCAAAACCTTCCTTTTCGACTTTTTTGGAAAGCAAAGAAAAGGGTGCAGTGGTCTCTTACTTTTTCTGGAGCTGTATATGTTGTCTTCGTACTATTTTCAGTTAAATATAGGGAATAAATGACTTGCACATTCTGTTTTTATTTGCATTTTACACAGCGTCACAACTTTTTAGGAAACAGAGTTGTACATAATAACTCATGTCAGCTGGTGTTACTTGTTATGACAGGATTCATGCTTTTAGGCTCTATGCTTCAATTAATATATGAGTAGAGAAGTGGTCCACTTTCAATATTACCAGAAGTGAAAGACCAGACAAGTAATTAAAATAGAACCATTCTATTCTATTGTAACCCCTGTTGCACCCTGGGACATTAGTTGCTGAATTAATTTGAGGGAGATACCCAACTAAAACAAGCAAATCCTGTAATCATGGTTACCTCTTTACCCTCCACTCTCCCCCCTACAGTATATCTTTTCCTTTCTCTCTCTTACCTCACTCTGCAGGTTGTAGGCCTTCTTGGCCCATTGGACTTTCATATCATCAGGTAGTACAGTGTACTCATGAAGCCTCTTCTTGTAGTCCTGATCGCTGGCCAGAGCCTGGGAGTTCTTGGCTGTAACTAAGTTAATCATATCTGGGCAAAGGTGGTACTTGCTGCTGCCAGAAAGTGCATCTTTTCGGTACACCTGTTCACTTGTCAGCCGACCCATCTGCATGCAGTGTAGCATGCGGGGGTCATCCAGGATGCTGCGGGCTCCAATGTGCTTGCCCTTATCTAGCAAGTGGTTGTGTTTATACTGGACCTAGGTTGGTAAATGGGAAAGTAGGGACTGAAAAAGCTATCAAATATCTTATTATTGACTTGATCAAATGTATTTTCTTGCATTACTTTCTTGAAACTCTTCAATTATTTAAACCATTTTTATTTTACTTATATCAACCCCAATTTACATTTATGTGCTACTCATATCATACATGAAAATTGTTCCTTCTTCACTCTCAAAGACCCAATGCTTTACACGCTTTCTATAGAATATGAACAACTGTATCTACTAAACCTAACCTTAACTGTAAACCTAGTCCTACAACCTTAACAAGCAGTTGCTTATCAACAGATACTGTAGGTTTGTATCTACAAATGGACATCGGGACTCTCAAAATACAGCATAACTGCAGGTGTACCACTCACATCACTTGCTAAGTCCATTGAGGTCTTGGCAGCTTGGAAGGGGATGTCCTGCATGGTAAGTTTGTAGCCCTGAGCCCGTAGAGTGTTCCAAGACTCTCTATACTTGATCTGAGGAGGAAAACAAACAATCATCACAAGCAATTCCATGGTCTCATTGTCCAGATAAGAAATAAGTGTGGACATAGACTGAATTAGTCATTCTGCATTTTGCTACAGATTTCAAATGATTACTTTTTTGGTTCCTATGAAATTATTACAATCTCACTAGATCAGTGTTAATATGTATTTATTATGAATTAGTCTTCCAGAATCAGGCCCACAAACTGCATGATGCCAATTAGAACTACAACATAGGTTTTGCTATAACCTTTGGCAGAAAAAGTACACCGATCAGCCATAACATTATGACCACTGACTGGTGAAGTGAATAACACTGATAATCTCTTTATCATGGCACCTGTCAGTGGGTGGGATATATTAAGCAGCAAGTGAACATTCTGTCCTCAAAGTTGATGTGTTAGAAGCAGGAAAAATGGACAAGCGGAAGGATCTGAGTGACTTGGACAATGGCCAAATTGTGATGGCTAGATGACTGGGTCAGAGCATCTCCAAAACTGCAGCCCTTTTGGGGTGTTCCCAGTCTGCAGTGTCAGTGCCTTTCAAAAGTGGTCTAAGGAAGGAAAAGCAGTGAACCGGTGACAGGGTCATGGGTGGCCAAGGCTCATTGATGCACGAGGGAGCGAAGGCTGGCCCATGTGGTCCGATCCAACAAACGAGCTACTGTAGCTCAAGTTGCTGAAAAAGTTAATGCTGGTACTGATAGAAAGGTGTCAGAACCCACAGTGCATCGCAGTTTGTTGCGTAAGGGGCTGCGTAGCCGCAGACCTGTCAGAGTGCCCATGCTGACCTCTGTCCACTGCCGAAACCGCATACAATGGGCACGTGAGCATCAGAACTGGACCACGGAGCAATGGAAGATGGTGGCTTGGTCTGATGAATCACATTTTCTTTTACATCACGTGGATGGCCGTGTGTGCGTTGCTTACCTGGAGAACACATGGTACCAGGATGCACTATGGGAAGGAGGCAAGCTGGTGGAGACAGTGTGATGCTTTTGGCAATGTTCTTCTGGAAAAACTTGGGTCCTGCCATTCATGTGGATCATTTTACTTTGACACATACCACCTACCTAAGCATTGTTGCAGACATTGTGCACCCTTTCATGGCAACGGTATTCCCTGATGGCATTGGCCTCTTTCAGCAGGATAATGCACCCTGCCACAAAGCAAAAATGGTTCAGGAATGGTTTGAGGAACACAACAACGAGTTCAAGGTGTTGACTTGGCCTCCAAATTCCCCAGATCTCAATCCAATCGAGCATCTGTGGGATGTGCTGGACAAATAGGTCTGATCCATGGAGGCCCTTCCTTGCAACTTACAGGACTCTGCTGCTAATGTCTTGGTGCCAGATACCACAGTATTCCCACAGTATACTCTAGTGGAGTCCATGCCTTGATGGGTCAGGGCTGTTTTGGCAGCCAAAGGGGGACCTACACAATATTAGGCAGGTGGTTATAATGTTATGGCTGATTGGTGTATGTTGAATTGTCAAGTAGCCTATATTGTTTTTATTATGTTTCAATAATAGCCAAATTCAATTGTTGAATGGTCATGGAAATCTTGTATTTCATTTGTAAATTCATTCAAATTTACCCAAGGCTCTGTCATTCATCTGGGAGTATTGCGCATTCATCCATTGACATCATGCATTCAGTGAGGGTTAAATAGTACCTGGGCACCATTAGCGGCTGCATGGGTACCAACGCTAAGTGCCATGGGCTGTTGGCCAATTCCGTCAGAAAATGATCCAAAAAAAATGTGTAGTTGTAAATAGTTTTCCGTTTGTGAGTTTAGAATTCTGACAATGGAACAATGTAATATACGGCTATTTAGGAAAAGTCATGGAAGGAGGGTGTAGTTTTCAAAATGACAGTTTTATTTCAATTACACTCAAAAACCCGTAGGCATTTGGCGGTCCTAGTGTTAAATTTGATTCCGGTGCAAACTCAAGTTATAGACCAGAATATTCTTGAGAATCATTTCTTGGCACCTTCGGGAACATAGACTTTCAGGAGGAAGTGGAAAAAATGAGGCCACACTGACCACCTATCAACTGCCCCAATGTACTAGTGTACAACAGAGACAGACTTTTGAGCATGACACCCACCCGAGAAAATGCCCTACTCCCTTGCAGCAAGAGGAGAGTACTACTGTTAGGAGAAGAACTAGGGGCATGGGAGGACACCACCCCAACACTTATAATTTGCCAAGCCCTATTGCCAAGTCCTATTCAAGCCACCACCCACTCTACAGTGTTCCGTCCATGGCAATAGTTGCCAATCGGTATCGACGGGAAGCTGATTTTAGTGAAGGGGTGTGGGTTGTAGTGGGTGGACCTTAAGACTCAGGTGAACACCAGAGGTCACTTATGGCACAAAGTTATAAAACAAGAAGCAAAGGTAGGAACTTCCTCTTTGCTTTGGTTTGTTGAGAAGGCCCAAACACAAGGTATGCCTCAGGCTGAGTTAAAGACAACTGTTTTATTGGTGATGTTTTTTATAGGAGAGCTGTGGTGCACCAAAAAGCAGTGACCTAAGGTTCTACAGATATGGCATGAACTGCACAGGTTTGGATTGGTACTAATAACAGTACATTAGGAAGAATGAATTACACTTTATATTCCATTGGTGATGCTGAACATCTGAGCTAATGTACTGTATGCTCTGCATTTCGCAAGGTGGTACTTGCTCTCACTAAACTGCTGGATGCATTTGTTGTGTTCCCTAGCCATTTTAGCGTTCTAAAGATCAAAGATGCTTTTTTATGCGATCGCAGGTAAGTGGCAAAATAAAAATACTAGTTTTATTTTCAATGTGCATAGGCTGGTTTTATATACAGAACACTTTTTTTCCCTAGGAATCCCAAGGGTGATTGATGTGATTGACTGTAGGCAAATCCCCATTAGAGTGCCCCTGGGAGAACATGAGAGGGATTATAGGAAGTCATTTCATAGCATCAATGTTCAGGTATTTCATTATATTGTATTTGATCTGACATGTAGGCTAGCCTGCATTATTTGGCCTTAAAACTTCTACTTACAGTCAAGACAATTAAAGACACATTAGGTGGTGATTTTCTTACAATGGTAGTATGTTAAAATTAGCTGAAATCCTTTGTCAGATAACGTGTGATCACCATTTGATGGTGACCAGTCTGGAGGCCAGGTGGCCTGGGTCAGTGCATGATTCACACATTTTTATAGTATCCTCCTCAACTGCACATAAGACAGGCATTTGAACTACATACAAATATGTTAAACTGGGCAATCAAAACAGTTGATATATTACCCTGTATATAAAGGCAGTGAACACATAGGAGGCTATTACACGTGTAAGCTACACACTGCATCCATACTGTGTATTAATGATGAGAACCATTAACGCACACCACTTGATAGAATATTTCATCCTGACTTGTTGCCAGGTGTGCTTTCCACTGGGGTTGCAGCTGAAATGATTGTCAGAATGAAGTTATTCTCAACACAATAGCATTAAATTCCTACAGGTAGCCCTACAGCCTAGGGAGTTGATCTTAATTCATTAACAGCGAGTAATGGGTCAATTTCAGAGATGTAACCCATGTGTAGGCTATAATAGAATTATCCAAATTGTTTTCACATATTTAGATAGACTATTTTACGTGTCCTTACATCTCAATCATATTACAAATAAGAGTCTGTAAGGCAAAATAGATAACATATGACAAGAACACTACCCTTACGAATTTACTGTCGCCAGCATGCTACGAACAAGCCTCCCTGGCTTTGTTGGCCGCCACAGTTTTAGATTTAGCCATTAACTTTCTTTAAACACCTCATATCCTGATATTATAAACATGCATTCTTCCGTGGGAAAATACAGAGCATGAGCCATTGTGCAAACATTCAGCCTGCGTGGCTGAACGTGCCCCTTTTAAGCGAATGCGCACAAATTCCAATTAAGTTAACACTGAATCAACTAACTGACATCTCAATTACCGTCGTAGTATCGTTTAACACCAATTTAGGCAATCAGTTTGTCAACCCTGACTATCCTTAATAACCCTGAGTTAAATCTGAGTAGGTTAAACTTCCTTCATAGTACAGCCTTCTGTTATCTCTCTTTCTGTGTTTGTAGTGGGGAAAGGAGACAACCCTATACAACCCATGTCAGAACCTCCAGAGGCTCTGAGAGAAGGAACGAGACAGGAGAAGCAACCTAAGTTTTGAGTTCTGTTTGTTTTCTGTATGATTCACGCTGGGAACTAGTTCCGCTGCACAGCAAAAAATTGCTGTAAAAACACAGCCAAATTCTAACAGTAATGTGCTGTTTTTCCAAAATACGGTGAAATAATTCACCATTCAAACTCCCCAATGTTCCAGACCCAATAAATCTGAATAAATTACATTGCAGTTACATTGTGTGTTAGCTGGGTTTGCTGCTATTCAACACTAAAGAACACAGTTTGGAACAATTTGTCTGTTTATTTAATTTAATTCAATTCAGTCAATGAATCCAGACTTCATGAAATAAAGTGTTTTTTGTAGCCTACTGAATACAATATGCAGCCCGTTATCTGCCATCTGACCTTTTAAATTGTAGACATGTGAAAGTTAATTTAGCCTACCCTGTGATGAAGAATAGGCTAAACCTTTAGTCTCTTGTGTAAGACACATTTGAATTTGCTTTGTACTGGATGCAATGACCATACAAAAATTATAACACGCAACATTTATTCCAAGACCTGCAGCAATATATTGGTATATGTGAGGCATATGCGCAGTCATAGTTGTATGCCTAATGTGTCGTTCAAGTGTGATATTCTTTGATACAGTAGAGCGTTTTGTAAGTTTTCAGCCTTTAAGTGTCACATTAATCGGCATATAGACATGCATAGGCCTAGGACTGATATGGAAAGTGCAACCGATTAAACTTGTCATGTTGACTTCTGTAGTGCTGAGGATATAGCCTTTTCTACCATCTGAAAACTCAAATCAAAGAGGGAAAATCTGTTCCATGTCCTTTCCACCAATGCAAGCAAAGCTTTACTGTTAAGTCCACATTTACATCACATGTCAAGAAAGCATAAACATTCTTTGGAAGAAAGTCTGATGGCCTCAGTTGTAGCCTCAGCAAATCCTAGCAGCTCTGAAAGTCATCATGAGTAAACTGATGCAGAGCCAGATGCTCCCAGTCAGTTCATTTGTGAACAAGAGATTTTCCCTGAGGATGCAGACAAAGGCCAATTTGAGAAACTTAGCTTTGTTGTATTTGAAATTACAAGCGAAACTGTTCCTTCCATCCTCTACTATTCAAACTATAATTGAAGACTATAAAGAAATACAGGCCATAAGTCAGTCACATCTGCTTTTCAAACTAAAAGAAAGTTAGTCTCTCTTGGACTTCCAGAAGCAGAAATAGGCACTGCGATTGACACCTTAAAAAAATAGGATATTTTCAGGGCTTATAATACCCAGACACTCCAAACAGATCACAGGAGAAAAACTGTTTTTAAAAACAGCTTTAATTATGTTGTTACAGTATCCATCTGTCTTGGCCAGAATGAGTCAGGCAAAGAATGCTTTATAAAGTATATTCCTGTGAAGAACACCATTGAGTCTCTCTTGCAGTGTAAGTCAGTGTGGGAGCAAAACAAGCAAATAAAAACAGCCATGAGAACTGAAGAAGTGCTTCATGTGTGGGATGGCATACATTTTGAAGGAAACATGCTGTTCAAGAATACAGAATCCTCACTGGGTGTCATTCTTTACCAGGATGTTTTTCAGGTAGAAAACCCTCTAGGATCTGGGAGAAAGAATAACAAGACTTTGGCAATCTATGTGACACTTGCAAATATTCTGCCACACAACAGATTTAGCATAGATCAGATGGATTAAGTATTTTGTCCAGGATCTTGTGTTTTGCCCTCATGTGAAAGACTTAAAAGATCTTGAAGTGGCATTACCTTGCCTGTTGGCCAGATCTGTAAAGGAATCCTGTGTGGCATTGAATTTCTGCAGGTATTGTGAAATTGATTGACTCACATTTTTGGGAGATCCTCTTGCCAAAGGTCCTAATCGCACAGTAGAATCATATCAAGAGCTTGTTCAGGCTCAGACACAATGTTAAAGCAAGTGGTGTTAGAGATGTCAAATTTGACTCAATCTTCAATGAGCTTGCTCACTTTCATATGTGCCACCCTACCTCCCTGTCTTGGCCATGACCTTTTTGAGGGCATTGTTTCCTCTGATTTGGCCTTGTATATTAATCACCATGTTACAAAAGAGAAACACTTTTCTTACCTTGAGCTGAATTGGCGCATAAATCAGTTCAAATATCTTGGTAATGACGCCAACAACAAACCTTGCGAGGTTAATCCAGGTACTGGAAAACTCTCTGGACATGCAGTCCAGAACTGGTGTTTAATCAGGATGCTACCAGTTTTGACTGGTGAAAAAATAAAAAAGCAGCAGATAGTGAAGTATGGCAGCTAATTTTACAGTTCAGAGAGATTGTTGATCTTGTCTGAGCTCTAAAAATTTCCACTGGTCAGATTGCATGCTTGCGAGTTCAGAAAGCAAACTTTTGGGGATCATCCACTAAAGCCCAAGGATCACTATCTATTTCACTATCCACAACTCATTGTTCAGTTTGGGCCATTGATCCACCTTTGGATGTTATGACTTGAAAGCAATCACACTTATTTCAACCAGTGTCCAAGGAAGTTGCATAACTTCAAAAATCTTTGTCAAACTCTTGCTGAGAGGCATCAGCTTTTGCAGGCATTTCTAAAAGCAGGCACTCTCTTTCCACCAGATGATGTGGTAGACAGGGGCACAGAGTTTTTCTTGAGAGATTACAATGAGGATATACAATAGTCATTTTCACATCTTCATGTTCACATCTTCATCCTGTTAATACTCTGACTGCCACATCCTGTTAATGATGTGACAGTGAAAGGGACAAAATATAGGAGAAACATGTTTGTTGTGATAGGTCATAATGATGATGGCTTATTAGTATGAAAAATAAAAAAGTGATTGTTCATAAGAACTCTGTAGTTTACTTTATCAGTAAGAAACACCAGGCAGTTCGTCTTCCCTTCATTGATGCTTATCATACCACACCCATGCCTAAATTCTACTGCTGTGTCAAACAAGAGGAACTGCTTGATTTTTACCCACTGCCAGAATATGCGGTTTGGGATATGCCACTGCTAATACTTCACCATTCTGTGCCTACTTTTTAGCTCAATGTCCTCCTTAGCTGACCCTATAAATGGGATCATCCTCAAGGCTTTGCCCAGTCTGTCTGAAGAAACACAAGAAAGGCTTGTATCTACACTGGAAATTTCTGGGGTCGAGCCTGTACAAGATCTAAAGTATGTCCAGCGAGGGTTAGGGTTAGGGTCAGAGGCCTGTTATTCAGCAACGAAAACTGCTGGAGACATTCAAATTAGGTAATTACTAATAATGTTTTGTTAACTGTTATGTCTAGTTAATTATACAGTAAGTTTCTAGTTTATTATGTCCATCTAGATCAAATCAGATAAGGCACAAACAGCGCTAATATCATGTTTTATTATGTCCTGTGATTCATTGTTTTCTGAAGATGCATAAATTATTGCCTGAAGTTACAGCCAACAGCTTTTTAGTTTGGTCACCTGTTGCAGATTGCCATCATTTTGAGACATGTCTATATGTATGTGATGTTTACTGTTTTTATTTCTGATACTGATTTGCAGGCATGCAGCACAAATGATTAGAGATGAATGGATGTTTTACTCAAAATCAAATCACATAAGCATGTTTGTTTTATTTTATTTCAGAAACTATCACAGTCACATTGGATCACCAGGATTTGCCAAGTGACACCCCTTGTATCCACCTGTATCCACATCCTCACTGACAGGCATTTCATCCCTTTCAAGCCCTGCACCACAGCAATCACTGTATGATCTAAGCAGTGCTGGTTCATCAGGCATATCCAAGACATGGGTTGAAACATTTGAAGTACCATGGGATACGATGCCAAAGGAAATGCAGGCAGCCATTTCTAATTGCAGAAGACCTACTCCTGACAAGAGGCAGATGGTACAATTCCTTGCAGACAAAGTTTGAACGTATGAGGCTAATCCCACTCATTCACAGTGCCTTACAATCTGCCAGCACATAACTAGTCAGTATCCAAATACCCTTGCTGATATGACATCAAGTGGAGATGTCCTCGCTGGAGAATATACATCTGTCCTGCCTCAACTTAAAACCCGAATTGAGAACATGAACTGCTCTGGGCGCTTTCAAAGGAACAGATCATCAGGACCTTGTGGAGTAGCTGGATTCAAGCGGGGGCCAACTGACACATATGGATGTACCAGATTCCAGCCACAACTCCCTCCAGAAGAAACTGATAAGACAGTGGAGGAGAAGTGCCAAAGACTGAAGAGCATATACAGCCAGGATGACATTCATGGAGGAGAGAGGGCAGAAGTGACAGATCTTATAAATGCGATCCCAGTACCCACTGTTGCTGATTTGCAGCTCAAGTGGCCTTACCTATTTACTCAAAAGGAAATCTATTCTCATTTTGAGTTACTGACCGATGTGCCTGTCCTCCGTGCCTTGGAGCTGGCGATTGGGGAATGCAGAAATGGAATTATGGAATATTTCTGAAGACAAATGATGTCCAGGCTGTCTTGCAGAGAGAAAATGGTGATTCCACTGCATGTCATTCAGTTCTTGATGGCCAACTTCAAGGAGTCACCTGAGGGACTGATACTCAGTGCCAATGTACGTATTATAAGTATGTATTATAACTTTTTTCTATTATGATTATATGCACACTGCTTTTCTAATGTTGAATACCATTATATATGCTTAATAGAAGTTTGCCACTGCAGCAGACATTGAAGACACCCTGACTTTGCCAGCCAGTCCTCGTCTGATCCTGTGTAAGTGAAGAATGGAGTAGGAATTGTTGCAGTGTTGCAGAATATTCATGCACATGTTGTAGTCATGGACTCTGATGGAGTACATAATATAAACTTTAGAACCATTTGAATGCTATTTGTGATTACACAGAAGACCTGAAAATACAGCTCCGGAAAAAATTAAGAGACCACTGCACCTTTTTATTTCCTTTCCAAAAAAGTTGAAAATGAAAGTTTTGAGTGAGGAACAGAAGTGTTCAATTTGCAGGGGTCTCTTCATTTTAACCCTTCTGTTCCTCACTCAAAACCTTCCTTTTCGACTTTTTTGGAAAGGAAAGAAAAAGGTGCAGTGGTCTCTTCATTTTTTCCGGATCTGTTTATACATTGTTCCAGTGAGTTGAAAGTTTACTTATGTTTACTAAAGACCATTATTGTGTCCATAAAAAACTTACATGTGTACAATACAAAATACCTATGTGTTTTAACTAAATTATTATCTCTGTCTGCAACAGGTGGCACTGAGCGAGTCATGACTTGATGGATGGTTAGGCCGAACCTTTATCACAAGGCTCACTGCAGTGTTTGCTACTTTTTATATCTTCAACCTACTGTACCAAGATGAGGCGGCTCAGACACTGGAGTTCATTCAGAGGTAAGGCCTCTGGAATATATATTCCTATGATGGGATTCCAAACTAACCTGAATATGAATATAACCTGAATATAATTTGCTCATGAGCATGTTTTATTGTGCTCATGACTTTTGACATAAATCTGACGCCATACCTGAAGAGTAATTTTAAAAGTACTTGTCAATAGATAAGTCTGTTCATGATTTATTGATTAGGCCAAAGTGTCAGCCATTCAGGTATTTGACAGGTAAAATGTCACAAACTTTAAAGTGACAATAATTTTCTTGTTGTTTTAAAATCATTAATACTGCATATATTGCTACCTTTTAACAAATGTTCCCCACAATAAAAATGTTACTTGCCTTACCCTCTTTTGTGTTACTGTAGGTGTTTTAGTGGTTATGCATTTATACGACAGCAGAGCTGATCATATTGAAATCTCAATTCTGAAACCTTTAAGTAGTTTACAGTAAACTACAGTCAGAAGCTGTTGTGTGTTATTATCTGTGACTGTTGTGTACAGTCATATTACTGGAAAGTCTACATGATTTAACAGTACACCTCATAATCTACTGTAAAGTACTGTAATATATTTTACAGTAATTAACTGTTGAAATAAATTATGGAAGTGACATTATAAATACAGTAAAATGCTGGCAACCACAGCTGCCAGTACTTTACTGTAAAACTCATTCTACAGTAGAGTACTGTAATAAATTTTATAGTAATTAACTGATGCTATAAATTATAGTAGTGACGCTGTAAAAATATAGTAAAATGCTGGCGACCACAGCTGCCAGGACTTTACTGTAATTTTACAGGATTTTTTTACAGTGTGGCCGGTTACAGAGGAGCCGGAATACCCTTTTAGTAAAGCACTACAAGGACCTAGGCTTTTGTTTATTTATATTGGCATCCGGCGCTGTAGCACTTTCTGTTATTCCTGTAGATTTATTAAAAGTCATAGGCCATTCCCCTAGGCAAAGCTACATCTTCCTGTGTAACTCCATGTTGTTGACAACAGCAGGCCACGCCCAAACAAACACTACAATACAAAAACAATTAAACGCAGTCTACAGTATGTAAGTTTTGTGTGTGCCCACACACGCCACAAACAAGTTGAGCAAGTGCATATATCTGGTAACATATTTCATATAGATTTTTCTCCTGCTACATCTGTGCACAACCAGATAATGAACAAGATAAGGACAACTGACTCATGGTAGAAAACATGGTATCAACAGCAGTAACACAATCCTTAAACTATATATCCTGTACTAAGGACATGGCAAGATATGCTTACCTCACTGAAGTTAGCTGCGTTGATTTTAGCCTGAGTAATTTCTGGTCTCTCCAGTGTCATGGTGTAGCTATGCCTTTCATTCAACCCTTTCACCTTGTACAGACGCTGAAAAAATCATTATAAAAACGTCACTAAACAGTATAAAATAAAAGCTATGTGACTTCAATGTGACAATAGGGAGTACTTATGCAAAACTAGGAAATACACTTAAGGTAGGAAATACTTTTTTTTATTTAGATAAATTCTTACCTCGTTGGTAAGCTTATTGCAGAGTTTGGCATGGACAATGTCTGTTGAGTCTGGAACAGATGTGTACTTGAAAGAGTGGGGCTGCTGACGGTACTTTTTCTGTTGGAGAATAAAAGATGCAAAATGTTTACATTTTTATATCAATACATTATCTACTTATAAAAGTATTAATAGAGCATGTTACAGTGGTTTATATTCAAAATGATGTAGTGGAATAAGATGTCTTTGGGAGTAAGGCTGTGAGTGTAAACAGGCGCCTTGTGGCACCACTAATCCAGGATCGCAGAGAAATCGGAATTTAGATATCGTCAAGAGCAGCTGTTTATTTCAGAATTCTAGTAAACCCAAACTGCATGTCATTACAATACACAAATTGTGACGTTAAGAGACGATCTCTTTTGCTAGGCTGAATCAGATGTTAAGGTTCCTTATGAAGTAATTTTATTATTTGGATGGATGCCAAGTGGTATTTGCTCAAAAACTATAAAGTAAACATTTTCTATAGAAGTAGTTAATGCCTCTAAATAGTATAAAGCAGATAATTAATTTTACATTTCTACCAGTCCTACAGCACAGTGTTTCCCAATCCTGGTCCTGGGGACCCCAAGGAGTGCATATGTGACAGAATTCATGAATGGGGGCGTATGTCGCATGTCACTACTTTTCAGGACAGCCGTTTGTAAGAATTAAAAAGATGTTCGGAGACATGTTTTTTTTGCAGAAATGCCTTCTTGAAGATGTGAACTTTCATGTGACTTAATAACAAACTAGTATGCGAAGTGTAAATACGAATTAAATTTAAAACACAAACCCTTGTTTAACCAGTAGAAAATACAGGGCTTTTCTTGCTAGACATGATTGGCTGAGATAATGGAGGGGCTGGACATGCTGACATACTGAGTTCTGATTGGTCTGCCAAGTCATCGGCATTCTGTCATAACACAACTACTTGGTCGACCCTGGGATATTCAAACATGGATAACTGTGAACGCGTTGCTAGAGCTGTCAACCACATCACTGCCCTGAATTTTGCTGGTCATGGCAAATCTGAGTGGGACCAAGTTGTGAGAGAATACCTTCTGGAGGACAATGATGCCATGGCCCTCTCTGACTCGGAAGATGAATCGGACAACGATGAGGAAATCCCAGGGGGTATACTATAAAGGGTGTTCAACCTACTCAGATTTAACTCGGGGTTATCAAGGAAAGTCAGGGTTGACAAACTCTGATTACCTAAAGTGGTGTTTGTTAGTTGATTCGGTGTTAACTTACTGGAGTTTGTAAGCGTTCGCCTAAAAGGGGCACGTTCGGCAACGCAAGCTGAGTTTTTGCACAATGGCTCATGCTCTGTCTTCTTTCCTGGAAGTATGCACATTTATATAGAAAGGTTATGAGGAGTTTAAAGAAAGGTTAACGCCTAAATCTAACACTGTGGTGGCCAACAAAGCCAGGGAGGCTTGTTGGCAGCGTACTGATGATAGTAAATTCGTGAGAGCAGTGATCTTGTCCTATGTTCTCTATTTTGGCTTACAGACTCTTCTTTTATTTGTAGTATGATTGAGATGTAAGGACAAGTAAAATAGTCTATCTAAATATGTGAAAACAATTAAGATAATTCAGTTATGGCCTACACATCTCTGAAATTGACCCATTACTCACTGTTAATTTTTTAAGGTCTACTCCATAGAACACCTAGGTTGCAGGGCTACCTGTATGAATTTAATGATCAAATACCTGAACATTAATGCTGTGAAATGAATTCCTATTCACACAACCCCCCTCATCTTCTCCCAGTGGTGCTCTCAGTGCCGGCCCTAGCCTTCTGGGGACTCTAAGCAAAATTTGATTTCGGGGCCCCCTCTCCCCTAGTAATCTGGGGCTCACTAGCAGCCTGGGGCTCCCTGGCAGTTGGGGGCCCTAAGCGGCTGCTTATGTTGCTTATGCCTAGGGCCGGCCCTGTACGCTCTAATGGGGATATGTGTACGGTCAATCGCACCAATCACCTTCGGGATTTCTATGGAAAAAAATGTCTTCTGTATATAGCCTAGGCCCAGTATATTGCATATTAAAAATAGACCAAGTATTTTTTGCTAATTACTTGCGATTGCATAAAAAGCATACATGATCTTAAAAACTCTTGAATGGCCAAGGAACACAACAAATGCATCAAGCAGTTTAGTGAGAGCTACCACCTTGCGAACTGCATGGCATAGCCTACAGTATTCTTGCTCAGATGTTCAGCATCACTGATGGAATACATGAAATGTCCACTGGCAAAATATCGCAAAGCACGACACTCTGCTCAACATGAGCGCATTACTCCGGCGAGTGGAATTGGAGACGTCTGGCCCTAGAAGCCGGCAAAGATACCGAATTCCCTCAGATGAGAATCAATATCTTTATTAGAAAACACCATCGGGGTAAACTAAAGGAGTTACACGGTCTTTAAACACCCTAGCTCTTAAACACCCAATCGGTGCGGCTATGTCGATTGGGTCTTCCAAATGTGCCGGTCTTTTTGTGGGCGGAAGGGCGGTGCTTACGTTGGGTAACACCGAGTTAACCATGAAGATAACCTGCTCGGACCATGAAGATATGCATTGTAAATTGCCATGGCAGCATACAGCGGGTAAAACATATTAAGCTTTCGTAGTACGGGCTAATCGGGAAGTTACACCAGACATCACCAAGTTACTCCTGAAGTTACCTAGATAAGCCAGTTACCTCGCTTCGTAGTATACCCCTCAGCTCTCTGGCAAGTGTGAAGAGCAGAATATATACTTTTAAAACAGCATATCTCTCCCATAACTCTATTAAACAATATTGTATTATATACCATTACAAAGCTCTGAATCTGGAACTTTATAAAATGTAAAAAAAAACAGCAAAACTAAAATTTTGCGATAGGACCCCGTTCTTGAATTCTGTCACATTTTTGTTGTTGCCCTATCACTCACACCTGATACAAATGTTGCCCTATCACTTATACACTTGATTGACGTAATCAACCTATCATTAAGTCTTTAATTTCAATCGGGTGTATAGGTGCTAGGGCAAAAACAAAAACAAGCACCCCTTGGGGTCCCAAGGACCAGCATTGGGGAAAGACGTCTATAGCAACTTCATATATTTATTTTACTTTCATATGTACAGAGAAATCAAGCTCAGACTTATGTCTCTTACAGTTAAGCCATGTACTGCATATTTATATCAACATCAACTGTATTTGTAATGTAATTCAGCTGCTACTTCATTAAAGCTGTTATACAGTATGTGGTTTAACATATCATACTGTATTTTTGCAGGCTTAATACATAAATGCAATCCATACAGGAATTATTGATGTTGCATAGGTTGATATATTGCTTGTCTTCTTCATTTATAACACCCTGAATTTTTTTTTACACTAAACAAAAGCAGCTTCAGTTTTGAGGAAATTGTTGGATGCTAATCCCAAAAGACTGAGAAGAGAGGCGAGTGACTCACCTCACTGATAAGTTCTGTGGCCCTCTTGAAACCCTCCAACTGAATGGCTCCAGTGCTGATCCAGGCAACACCACGCAGGTAGTTCAAGTCAGAGCGGTACACTTTCTGAGAGCCACACATAGCAATGCAATTACATGTACAAAAGCAAGCTTGTTCAAGTAACATACATACCATTACACAATACTCAAAAGTAGGACTGTGACGGTCATGGCAGGTTGTGTGAGGATTTTTCCTACCAAACCTTCCTAAAAACAGGAGCTGCACATTTTCATTTTGCTATAGAGTCCATGTTTCAGTAGTAATGGACTCATTGGCACAAGTCATCTTTAAGATCATTTTAAATCACCCTCTAATCTATAATTGTATATTATACCAGGCTGTTAAAATTAGGCCTACTTTTGTTTCGCTTCTTTTGGGGACAGTTTACTGACTTCAATATCATGAATGGCAATTTAAATGGAAGATAGCCCTACAACAGGTTGTCATGTTTACTCCCCAGAAGGAGAGGAAGCCCATTGGTCGGGAAGTGGAGGCATATAAAGCGAGACGAAAATAAGCCGGCATTGTGTACATTTTCTTATTGATGGAACTGATCTCAATCTACTTTTCTGTTCCTAAAAGTAAAATATACCACATAATAAAACGGGTAAAATGACTAACATTTTTCCTTTCTCCCAATGGGTTCCCTGCACAACCGCTTCCGCATTCTCCTTAATACTGCTCCTCCATTTCCGGTTGTGCCGCTCCGTTATTAAAATAATGGTGCTCTTTTATTCAAGGTGTTTGCAAGAGTTGCCTAAAATGAACGACGTTAATCGTATTTGCAAGATGATTTGCAAGGCTCCAGCTAGCAAGTTGGAGAATGGGTTTAAGATGCGTGCATCGACATACAAACGATTACGAAGGTACTCATTTTCATGAAATTACATGTCCAGTGAAGCTGGTTCGGGGACAACAGTAGTCATGATCCAGACTAATCTGAATCTCAAATCGCATACTACGTACTACAAGTACGTACTGTTTAGTGTATAGTAAGCTAGCATGCCAGTATTGGGACCTACTACCTCTCATACAATTGCGTCTCAACATTAGATCATTTTGTCATGCATTAACATCACGCCAAGTTTGAATATTTAGCTAGACACCATTAAGCATTGTGTTAAACTGACTAACGTTTCTTATTAAGTTTAATGGCTTATTAGGCAGTAATAGGCCTACTAGTATCTTACTACTTGGAATAGTCATAAGAATTGAGCAAGACTGAAGACGAAATTTACACTTCCAAAGCTATTAATTTCTGGTGATGGTATGCTTGAAGTGACACTTCAGTATGTGCCTCGAGATTTTCTAGCAAGATATGTCGTAACGAAGCTTCGGTACCAGTCTCAGATAAAATAAAACGCCCCTTAGATGACGTATGAAGCTTTGTTTCTGCGCTGTACAACCTAATATGCTCGCTTTTGTTCAGTTTGAGTAATGAAGTGAAACGCTGTTAATTTTCGAGTGGGCGAAAGTTGTTTGATGACTGAATACAGAGTGTTTCTGATTTTTAGAATGGACCCATCTAGAACAATGTGTTCCTCAATAAAAAATCTTAAGTTACTTCCCTGTTACAAAAGCTCTGTTCTTCCTTCACTGTCCAGTTACAAAAGCTCAGTTGCCAGTTCAAAACGCATGTAAGAGCACACACAAATGTCATCTCTCTTTATTTCTTTACTCACTGATTAAACGTGCAATTTTACATTCAGCATTTACCTATTACTTATGCAAATAAAAACAAATTTTTGGGAAAAAATAAGAATACACAAATTAAGTGTAAACAGGCTCTTGTAAAAACATTTTTAGGCTATAGTTATATTAACTATATTAACTTCATAAGGCTGTCCCCACAATCCTACAAGTGATGCGACTGACGTGAGTCCTTGAAGTGAATGACTGAAGCTTCCGTTGAGCCAATGCAACGTCACTGCTGTAATCATTGTTTGACCTGCTATTAATTAATTCAACCAGTAGGTGCCCTCAGTGAGCGCTGTCTAGACGAGGCATTGAGAAATGAGCCTTTTAGCAAAGCAATGTGCTGGAAAGCCTCATTGATTCAACAAGGCCTCGTTTGGCCATCACTATTAATTTCATGCCTCAACAACATTCATTTGTCCTTCATTCGTCAATGACATTGATACAATAACTGTCAATGTAGGTGACGATAACTGACTTTTTCATCAAGCGAAAAGACGAGAGAATCGTGAAAACCCCTCTTTTACTGCGCAATTATTTGAATCAGATGTGCTAAATTAGAGTTGGAGAGAACCTACAGGACACTAGATCTCCCGGAACAGGGTTGGGCAGCCCAGATCTAGCTGGTCTTTGGTGAAATGCCTGCTGCATACTTTAAATTGGACTGTAATATAGTGAAGTGGTCCTGGCATATTTGCACTAACCACTGCTTCTTCAGCTCAACGTCAAGCGGGAAGCTATGCATACTAATAACCCCATTTAATTTAGTAGATGCGGTGCGCAGAGGTACAGAGCAATGGTCAGAATATTTCTTTACTTGTTTCTTTAAAAATACGTTCTTAAATATATTTTTCCGAGTCTCAGTCATGTTTATTTAGCTAGCTAAACTTGTGCCGTCAGACGAATGTATACAACTAACACGCGCCGGAAACAGGTGAGCAGTATTATTTTTTTAAAGGGAAGTACGTCATCACCACCCTAAGTGCAAGTAGCCCATAGAGTCAAATTGCATAAAATCTGTTCTCCACCTGCAAGAGGGGAGGACACTAAAATGTTTTGCCATTGGGTGGGAGGACCCCGAAACTAGGCTATGCCCCCGTACCTCGCTTTGTAGCTGGTAGGCTCTCTTAGCAGCCTGCACATTCATGTCATTAGGCAGGGAAGTGTACTGGTGAAGTATAAGGCGGTAGTCCTGGTCACTGGCTAGGGCCTGGGCTTTTTTAGCATGAGCCACCTCCAACATGTCCATGGACACATGGTATTGAGAACGCATATTTACAGAGTCCTGCTTATACTTGAGCTGCAAAATAAGAAAGAATAAGAGAAAGAGATGGAGTTGTGAGGGAAAATGTCAACATCTTCCTACCTGATTACATGAGTATTCTTAGGAGTGCATAATATCCTACACTTTGTCTAGAATTTTGTCATTGGTTGAGTAAATACATTTTAGTACTCCCCCCACAGTCCCATTGAGTACTCCCAGAGCTGGTACTCACATCACTTTGCAGTTTGCTGGCATTCACAGAATGAGACATGTTCATGTCATCCTCCAGTCCCTTCACTCCGATCATATGCCCCTTGGTCTTCTCAAACTGCTTCTTGTAATTTTGCTATAACACATTTTTTTGAATATTTAAATTGTTTTGTGAAGTGTATATTCAGATGTTTCAGAGACTGGATCATGTTGGTAAAACATGGTTAAATAATTATTTGAAAATAATTTGCTCAGAGGTAGAAATAAATGTATTGTAACACCCCTGGCCGGGATGCTAAATCAGGAGTCGGAGTCAGAGGTAAAGAACACCGGATAGAATTTATTAACCCTAACAAAGACAGCTGTTCGGCCACTGTCCAGGGCCAACAATATCAGTTAACACCATAGACACTTGACAAACTCTCTCCTAGATCTGTAGCTAGCTCAAACAAGTATCGCACGTTACGGTTCTCTGTCACACACAGGAGTGGAGCCACAAGGGAGAGAGATGCCGCCAAAACCCCACCTTATATAAGCTATGGCCAGAGACCCCTGGACACACCCCTGCTGTCCCCGAGCCCCCAGAGATGCCCTCCTCGCTGTGGGACGTCCCACCCGGTAAAACAGCCCCACCTAACTGTAAGGCCCTGCCCCCTAATGAAACATAACTGAACAACTTAGAACAGCACTTTAAATGAACACAGGGTCGCCACACAGCTCCCCCCTTTACAAGCCCTCGACCCCGAGGGCACAAACAAAGTCACTCAGGCGACCTGGAGGTCTCCTCTCTCTCCGAGGCCTCGCCCTGTTCTCCCCCCCGAGTGTCTCTTCCCCTCCAGGTGCAGCTGGTAGTTCAGTTCCTGCCTCCCGGGAAACCTCCTCTGAAGTACCCGCCCCCTGGCTGTCCCCACTGTCCCTTTGTTCCCCCCCACTGTCTGTCTGCCCCTTTAAGGGGCCAGTCTGTCCCTGTGCACCACCACCTTGCGCCCCCTTGGTGGCGTTTGGATCCGATACACCACTTCTCTGACACGCTCTAAGATCTGACAGGGACCTAGCCAGGCACTGTCCAATTTCGGGCATCGCCCCTTCTTCCTTGCCAGATTGTGCAGCTACACCAGCTCACCCGCCTCGAAGTGCCACCCTCTCGCACGCATATCATAGTGTCGCTTCTGTCGCGCGCCCGCGCTCAGTTGCTGCTCTCTGGCGAAGGTGTGGGCAGACTCGAGCCGGTCCTGTAGCCTCCGGGCATAATCTAGGCTGGCCAGCACTGGTGTTCCCTCTGGCAGGTGACCGAACGCCATTTCAGCTGGGGTGCGGAGTTCCCTTCCCAGCATGAGAAGAGCTGGTGAGCAGCCGGTGGAGTCCTGAACAGCTGACCGACACGCCATGAGGACCAGGGGAAGGTGAGTGTCCCAATCTTTTTGGTGTTTTGCCGTCACCATGGCCAGCTGCTGAGCTAAGGTACGGTTGAATCTCTCCACCAGACCGTCGCTCTGAGGATGAAGAGGGGTGGT
>JACXGI010003747.1:0-12531 GCA_016801175.1 Esox masquinongy
CGTGGTAGGTTATACCATAGATATAGATATGACGTGGTAGGTTATACCATAGAACGTCATCAACAGTACACTCAAATGGTCCTCGTGATGCCATTCAATGTTTTAGAGTATGTTCATTTTTCTTCCAGAAACATTTAGTAAGTACTTGTTTTGAATTTAAACAATTTATATAGTATTCCGACTGCTCCAGGTTGCCATGCGCGCCCTTGGCTTTGAACCAAAGAAAGAAGAGATCAAGAAGATGATTGCAGACATTGACAAGGAGGGCTCTGGGACTATTGATTTTAATGACTTCCTCTGTATGATGACACAGAAAATGGTACGTACTTTCTTAGTCAAGAAAATATTTAACCCTTTGGATGTCTTTGGTTGGAATATGTCTCCTGTTCTTGAAAAATGTATATTTTCCATTTTTGTCACTTAGAGTGAAAAAGACTCAAAAGAAGAAATCTTGAAGGCTTTTCGGTTATTTGATGACGATGGGACAGGCAAAATTTCCTTCAAAAATCTCAAAAGAGTTGCCAAGGAGCTGGGTGAAAACCTCACTGATGAGGAGTTGCAGGTACCTGGTAATACCTTGAGAAAGTTGACATTCTTTTGCACATCATTTTCAAAGCAGCAGTCCTGACTGAAAGCATTGTATCTTTTGAAGGAAATGATTGATGAAGCGGACCGCGATGGAGATGGAGAGGTAAACGAGCAGGAGTTTCTGAGGATAATGAAGAAGACCAGTTTGTATTAAATGTCATAGTTATACCACTGAAAGATTATTTCCACTGCTGGAACAGTCCATGTACTCGGAGATACCCTTTTGCATTTTTTTTAAGGTAGTATTTAGTGGCTTTTTATATGGGTTGTAAATTATTTTAATAGATCTATACAGTGATTTTGTATGATATGAAAATAATAAAATATATTTAGTTGAACTAATAAATGTCAATTAAATCATATCTGTTATTCTCATTACCAATTCAGTTAATTTTTAATGTACAGTATACAGGTATTCACATTAAATTTTATGTATCACATACAACAGTGCTTACTGTGTAGAATTTGCCCATCAACTTGCCACTTCTGTATATCACCTTTGGCTGTTTGGTTCCCTCTTGTGGCACATAAAATGAAGTGCAACAATAACTGCAAGTACAATACAGTATCGAAAGTATTCAGACCCTTTCACTTTTTACACATTTTGTTATGTTACAGCCTAACAGATGTAACTGTTTGATGTTATTACTTTGCAAACAATTCTGAAAACCTGCTTTCGCTTGTCATTTTGGGGTCTTGTGTGAAGAGGGACATTTTAGAATAAGAATGTAACATAAAATGTAAAGAAAGTCAAGAGGCCTGAATACTTTCCAAATACGTTATATGTTGTATATATGGTGCCTTTGGAAAATATTCGGACCCCTTCACTTTCTTTACATTTTGTTGTGTTTTGGACTTATAATTGCTTACATTTATTTATTTTTGGTATCAATCCGAACACAATATCCCCTATTGAGAAAGTTGTTTGTGCCTATTCTTGAAAATGAAAAATTTAGATCTTCTGTAAATAAGTATTCAGACCCTTCTCATTAGCTCTAAATTGAGCTTAGCACTGGCGTAGCTTGTAAAATACAAATACAAAGTAATGTCATGATTGAGGCCAGGCACGGTCTCCCCACCCACCATGAGCCCACCCGCGCACCCTGCACCCCTGGTAGTTACGCTAGGGGCTCGGAGGCATCCTGTTTCCATCATCGAGATGTTTCTAGAAGTTGACTGGAGGCGATCTTTGGCAAATTCAATTGATTGGGCATGATTTAGAAAAACACACAGGTGTCAAGGTAAGGTGCCAAACTCCACAGTTCATATCAGAGCAAAAGCCAAGCTATGAAATCCAAGGATCTCTCCTTATATCTCTAGGATGGAACAGCGCCGAGGCCTGAAGCATTTACAGTTCCCTGGAGGACAATGGGCTACATCATTGTGAAATGAGAGAAGTTTGGAACCACAAAGATTTCTGGGTCTTTGTAACTGGGCAAGACTACTCTTGGTCAGGGAGGTGACCAACAGCCTAATGGTCAGAGTTACTCTGCATATGTTTGGGAGAACCTGTCAGAAGGACAGCCATATCAGAAGTATTCCATCAATCAGGACTTCATGGTAGAGTGGTTGGACTGAAGCCACTACGTAGTAAAAGGCACTTGACATGAACTGAATTGAATTGCCTGGCCTGAATGCCAAGTGCAACGTCTGGCGAGAACAAGACTTGACCTCCGGTGCTGTGAAAACTTTTCGTCTGTGCTGTGAAAGATATTGCCATGACATGGGCACAATTACCTTACTACTGACCTCCATTTGTGAAGCATGAAAGTTGCTGTACATATTCTGGAGGATACCCCAACTGTTGACAGATCATTGGTCAGACTGTGAATCTGAAGGAAAATGACGATGAAAGAGCGTTCTACAGATGAAGTAATACAAATTCATAGATTAGGAAATGGTATAAAAATATTTTATTGATGCAATACTGTTAAATGGAAACGCATCTACATCTCCTTTTAAGGTTTAATAAATACAACATAAACATCAGAGACCGCATAAACATCTGCGGTCTCCACAAAAAAAACACCCAATATTGTTTCTAAACAACCTTATCTGTATCGACCTGCCCAACCCATTTTTGTCTGCAGACTGTCATTAAAAATAGCCCAATTGTGCTTGAAACTTCCACATCTGGCGACACTGCTGTCATGTCAAATGCCTTAGACCAGGGCTGCTCAATCCTGTTCCCAGAGAGCTACCACCCTGTATGTTTTCTCTCCAACTCTAATTTTGACCACCTGATTCTAATAATGAGCTGGATGAAAAGCTATGTCAGGCTAGTCGCAGCTGGGGCTGGAGAGAAAACCTACTGGATTATAGATCTCCACATCCAGGATGGAGCAGCCCTGCTTTAGACAAATCAACAAACGAAGACCCAGCATTGTTCAGGAAGTTTCGTAAGCCTTGGATTCTAATCATCGGGATGAGCATGGATTTAACAGTATAACTGTAAACGGGATACAATAAACTTACAGTAATAAACAGTAAGTTTATTGTATCCTGTTTTGACACCATGGCGCCTGCAAGTCCTAAATACACGTAATGGAAATGTTAACATTTACTTACATGAAAAAGTAACATCTAGACATTGTAGATGTAAAATGAAACAACATTTGTTCTTCAAATATATATTTTTTCTGACATTTATTAGACGTGAATGTGTACAATTTGTAAGACAATATTTACTGAAAGAGCAATGGACTGCATTTTAACCCCTGCTGCAGAGGAGGTCTCAGCTAGACCACCCTACACCACTTACACCCAAAAATGAATATTTACCAGTACTGACACTATTCAGAGCTGGGAGGACCTCCTTCCTCTGGAAAGTATCAAATAAAATTAACTTCACTGTAATTAATTGGCTGATCCCTCCTGATAACCTGGTTGGAGTCATGTAGGATCTGCCAATGAAGTGCAAAGCCCAGCTACGTTGACTACGTTATGACAACAAATGTCTTGACTGTGTTCCCTCCCAAGTACTCCATCTATCTATATGCCATAATAAAGTACTCCATCTATCTATATGCCATAATAAAGTACTCCATCTATATATATGTCATAATAAAGTACTCCATCTATCTATATGCCATAATAAAGTACTCCATCTATATATATGTCATAATAAAGTAATCCATCTATCTATATGCCATAATAAAGTACTCCATCTATCTATATGCCATAATAAAGTACTCTATCTATATGCCATAATAAAGTACTCCATCTATATATATGCCATAATAAAGTACTCCATCTATCTATATGCCATAATAAAGTAAAACAACATATTTATGATTCAGGTTAATTTTTAGATATGTTAGTTGGCAGGCAAACTGTTCTCAACATGTAGTCTCACATCAGTCACAATCCATATCAAAATGAGATTCAGATGGGCAGGACAGAGGGATGTATGATTGGTTTGTTTTAATGTGTTAGTATAGCTTTTTTGTCTTCTAAGCATTTTAGTGAGTATTCTAATGCATATTAAAATACAATATTACAAACATTTAAAATATATCATTTGACACATTCTTCATTAACAACAGATGTTGTTAACGGTGAAAATGCTTACATATGAGATCTTTCTCCCCCATAAAAAGTCTAAGAATACAATGAAGTCAATGAATAAATCCCATGGGGAAAAAAGTATTTTAAAAAGGAAAAAAAATGTGTAATGCAAAGTTTAATAAAACCACACTATTCTAAACCAGTCAGTATGTTTTAAAGATTGAATGCCGTTTCTAGTTTAAAGAATAATAATAACTATAATAAAAAATATATGTCAATGAGTAAACCTAGAGCGACATGCTACACAAGCACCAGTAATAAGAAATCTAGAGTTGTGCTTAACCTTTTGGCAAGCACATTTAATCATCATCCATTCCCTTTTCAGAGAAAGGAGATTGAGGGTTGAAAGTTGCAGTTTCTCAATAACAAGCATGCTAACATTGCCCAGAAAGGCTAAGTGAAAGGAAAAGAGAGAGGCCATCAGCACAGCAAAAGCAGATGATGAAGAAAAGTAACCACATTTATTATGAGCCAGACACAATTTTACTGTCAGAATGCCAGGTAAATGACAAAATGTGGAAGAAAATTTTTTTCTTCCACATTTTGAAAAGGCTGGGAAAGAGAACAGGGTATGTAATGGAACGGATTTTGAACATCCCAGCAGATCATAGAAAAGCTTAGGGTAGCTACTATGAATTAGAAAGAGCCCACCACATAGATCTGATATCTCTTGCGCTAACAGATACTCAGTGGACACATGCTGCTTCTTAATGCCATACATTTTTTTTCACAGCAGGCATTTCCTTTATAAGAAAAAACAAAAATGTTAATAAACAGTTACAGATGACTGCACAAATTGCATGGAAATCTCATTGCAGCTGTTGATCACCTTGCTTGTGTTGTTGAAAAAATGTCAAAGAAATGAATCAATATACATATCACATAATGCCAAGCACTTGCAGTTTAGTGCATGGAGAAATAATAAAGGACATTGAGAATTGAAAGAGTTAAAAAATAATATATATTATAGATATGAATAGTTTGGAACTTTGGAATAAAAGAAAAAGAGTGTAGCAGTTAACACCAGGATGTGATTGCTAGATATGGATGAAAAGCAAGTTATTCTCAAGTTTATAGTCCACACACACATAAGTAAGTTCATTTTCATTTCTAAACTTAACTTAGCCTTTACGTCTAAACATAATGCATGAACTTTAAAAACAACTCTAATCCTAACACTAATTATACATTTTATCCTAAACATAACCCCTAAGCTGAAAATGCACATTTTCCCTAGTGAAGACTGCTAACAAACCTTGAGGGGACCTATTTCTCAGATTTTGCTGTAGTTGTCTCACACACGCAGTTACTATTTGTATTTGTTCATTGTAACTACTGATAGAATACATTTCTAAAGTCCGATGTGTGCAAAAAAATAATTGGGCTAGTTTTCAGGTATTTTGGGCTGATTTTGAGCAGTTTTAGTGCTGGACGTTTATGGTGGACCAGGCAACCCTGACACATTGTGCTTTTTCTACTGAGTTTACAGCTCTTGGACAGATAAATATATGTAAAGATGACCTTAAAAGAATTGCTTCCAACCAACACGGTACTGCAGTTTCTTCCAGCCCATAGACAGGGTTTAGGTTAAGAAAACAATCTAACTGTAACATCTTGTTGTAAAATAGTAAACCATACCTTAACAAAAGCTGCGACTGTCTGAAAGTGTTATGACTAAGTCAATCTCGGTTAACTCAAATCATGGGCAAAATAAATGACTGGGTTAAATGTAAGATGAGTAACTGTCAGTAAAAGTGATCACTTGGGTGAGTCAGTAACCAACTGACTCTTTCGGTCAGGTTTATTCTGTCGCTGTCTGCTTCCTCATTGACCGCATAATGTACACTGCCTTACATATTAATTTGGACAGTTAAGCTAAAACGTGTTGTTCATCTGTTTCATCATTTGCATTTTTGTTACGTGTTAATGGTAAATGCTTATTGTCTCATTTTGGAATAATCTCTGATGTAGATGCTACCATAATTATGGATAATCATTATTGATTCAATTATCATTTAACAGATGCTCATATCAAGAGAAACTTACAGTAGTGAGTGTATCGGCCCGAAGGGAATCCAACCCACAACACTGGCAATGCAAGCACTATCAATTGAGCTACACAAGACCTAACTAAACCACCGAAAAAATAATGTGTTAGAAAGAGACCAAGTTAACATTAACAATAATAAGGGAGGTTAGCATTTTTTAGGGATGATGATTATTCCCAATTTATACATGGTGGCATCTCTATACTGTAAATAGTGTTTATAATATCATTATATAAATCTCCATAAATTGACTGCAAAGTGAATGTATTATTAAACTTTCTTCACCCAGTTTTCTCCCCTCCACAAATTTTGTGATTTCCAATTCACTATAATAGTCTTGCTTCTTCTCAGCAACTGCCAATGATTTCGGAAGATTCAAAAGATTGAGACATGTGCTCTGACGAACATCTTGCCTGCCGCCATGCGTCTTTTACTCAGCTCGCCAAACTAGGAAGTATTTTCTGGAATCTACATGCCCGGAGGAGAGCGCGTACTTTGGCGTACAACCATGATTAAGCTTGCGGATGACCACCCAGCCACAAGGAGTCACTAGACTGCAACAAGGTAGGGCAAGCTTTTTCAACGTCCACCCCACCAACCCCAGGATATCAATTTACCATTTGTTTTTTATTGGACAAAACTCAAAACCCACAAAAAAAGAGTCAAACATTTTTATATTATAATAATTATATATAATATATAACAACAATAATAATTGTTGTTGTACTTTAAAAAAATATAATGTGTCCAAACCCTTAAAATGGGGGAACTGCATACAGTACATAATTTTCAATGTCAAAACTGCACAACTCATTCATTGCTGTAAAAAAGTGTTTTGACCATTATCCGCTAGTTTCAGGTCCTTCCATAACATTTGTCAGGTTTAGGTCAAGACTCATGAAGACCTCTTTTTTCTGTGGTCAAATTGGTTGAGGGTGGAGATTTTTTGGGCAATGTGGGTCCTGTTGTGTCTTGCAAGAAACAAACACTACTCAATAAAAATTGACCATGGTGGTGGAGGTGTTGTGTTTTGAGGATACTTTGCAAAGTCAAAAAGTCAAAGAAGCCATTATGAAGAATCTAAAATAAATCAGTCAGAAAACATTGTGAAAAAAACCTTCGACTTACCAAGACTATTTACTATCATTAAAAATAAGAAAATGATTGGGCAAATGACTGAGCAATCAAAATCAGCATTTGTCCTCGTGCCACTGATAATGTCCTCAGCAAAATTAATTTTGAACTTTACAGAAACATATTGTCTGCCAACGTACAAGCAAATGTCTCTAACGACGCCAAACATTTTGCCTAGAGGGTTTTTATGGTCCCATGTTTAAGGTTCCTGTGACCTAGGGTGGTCTAGTAGTCTAAGCAACTGCCTCCAGTGCAAATGCACTGCTGCATCGTGTTTTCAAATCCAGCACAGAGCTCTTCAAGCAAAAAACTCTATATTTTAACTACAGAAGATACCTGGCTTCTGGTGGGATCTATTGGTCCCTGAAATCAGGCAGTTATTGCATGCTAGGATATGCAACTACATCCGAAACCTGTACTTAATTTGGACTTCTTATTAATCTGTCCCAATACTTTTGAGGCACTGAAATATGAGGACTTTGTATAATGATTGTTGTCGTTTCTAAATGGTGAAACCAATATGTCCACAAATACCCTCAAGTAAAAGCTTAGAATCTACACTTCAAGCTCCCAAGTCGCACTGTAAATACAAGTATGGAAAAACTGAAAAAAGTGGTGCAAGGTGATCAGGCATGAAGATAAAGCACGTAGAAGTCTAAGAAAATTAACCATTACGCGCTGCCTTAATAAACAGGATATAATGCTGACGTATTTTTCCGGGCCTCATAGAACTGCATTATTTTGGGGATACTTGTTATCGTGAATCTTCTGATAACCTTCTGAGAGTGAGAGTCGGACGGAAAGTATGAATCAAAACAAAATCTGCCTCGACGGAATTGCATTAGTGCATTTAAAAAAAACCAGAGGAAATAAGCCTAGAATGTAATTCTGTTCGTAATAACATGTAGTAGCAAGTAACAGAAATCCATTGCAAACCACTAGAGAATATCACATTTTAGGAAATCCATTGCAAACCAGTAGAGAATATCACATTTTAGGAATAAGCCAGTGAGTCAAATGTGTCAGGACACTTTCTCAACTTAACCAAGGTGAGATTAAGAAAGGAACCGTTCCTGACTGGTGTTAGGTGAACAGTCAGCATGCCTTCAGGAATGTTTTGTTACATTTACAAATGTCCTGCTGTTGGAGAGATGTAGGCCAAACCGTCGCTAGTACACATTAGTTGGTTCAAATCTCGAAGGCAGTCTTTCAACAGCTCTGAATGTAGCCCCCCATTGAACGTTATTCCCCTATTCTTAAATTCTTCAGATCACTTGTCATCGGTTGTTGAAATACTCCCACATGTTGCTGCTTTTGCTACCTTCCCATAAACCAACCAATTTCCAAAGCACCAAAAGCAACTAATGCTCTTTCATCTTTGCTTGTAAAACAGAATAGCTACTGACTCCAAAGGTCAAATATGCCTTATAGTTATGAATATTCAGAAGGTTTCATTATTTAAACAGCAATCTAAGCATAATCTAAAGACATTGTAACAGGTCTTGGTAAAGTTAAACAAAGAGTGATTAATGGTATGTACACATCTATTATTGAACTCGTCTGTTCTTTTGAAACGTCTACAGCTGAATTTAGTAATTAAATAGAACGTATTGTATTCCTGAAGGTCATCAGATCCTTTAATTGTGATTTGCATTGGTGATGTATCAATATTACACAATTTTTTTATGTATATATCAAATCGCTTTTGCCAGTGGTGGTGCAATAACAAATATTATTAATATTAAATTTTAATCAATTCATGTAAATTTAGTACCATTTTGTTTTACGATGGATATTTTTGTGTCATGGTTACTCTATATTGAGATAAAGGCTGTTTAACAAAAAAGGATAGTCTGACTAAAGAATAAAACGTTAATATGGAGCTGTCCTCATATGGAGCATGTGAAATTTTACAGATCAATTAAACATTGTGAGATCTGTGCGGTTCTATAAGCCTACGTACCTGTAATGAATGTTCAATGTATGGGTTAAATTAGTTACTGCATGACATTCAGGCCAACACAAATGTATGGAAAATACAACATTCCAAATAAAACATTACATGCATTTTTTCTCAATAATGCATAGAAAATGTAACATTCAAAATGTAACATTTCATATTGTCTTACATGCTTTTCTGCATATATAACATTCCATTGGTCCTAGTCGAACATGTCTACATACTCAATTCAGGATATTTGTTTCAGTTAAATAAAAAAATTCTTAAAGTGACCTCTTTGCCTTGTAGTTTGGTGTTAGTGAAGTGAGCCTTTCTGTATTCACCTATTACCTGAATAAATGTCTGTTCTTGACTGGTATTTCACAAAGATGAACACTGCTGAACCAATGGGTTGAACCAAATGTTACTTTTTTTTATGTTGAGGACCAAAAGAGGCGATCCCCCACCCACGACATTTGTTCATCCTGTATACTTACGGTAATATTGCCCATTTGTTGTCATTTTTTCTCTCATTTTGATTCATCCCGAAAGCAGGAACACCTGACCAAATTTAACCAACACAGTTCCACACAGTCCTGTTTGATTCAACTGTGTCTTGAAGCCTGAGATAATGTTTTCTCTTTTCAGAATATTCATAGCAAAACAAACAAACAAACATGAGCCATCATCTTGGCTACATGCCCAGTATATAGTGTTGTTGTCAGTTCCTCAGGAAATGCTAATCAACACTTCACAGAGAGGATACCGCAATGTAGGAAATGTAAATACTGTAGGTGGGAGTATAAGTACATCTGTCACAATCGAATGTGTTTATATTTCATGATTGGGTGTTATTTGTATCATGAAACAGCCTGTGTTTGTCCAATGATGACATGATTAGAACAAAAATAAGTATAACAAGACTAATATGACATTTTGGTAACAATTAAATGTAGGTACTTTAGCAGACCCTCTTCTCCAGAGAAACTAACAGTAAGTAATGACATACATTTTTATACGTGTAGGTGCTGGCCCTGAGTGGGATTCAAACCCACAACCCTGGCTTTGCTAGTACCAACTAAGCTACATACACTACCATTCAAAAGTTTGGGGTCACGTAGAAATGTCCTTGATTTCCATGAAAACATACATGAAATAAGTTTGAATGGGAAATATAGCAAAATTAATAGGAAATATAGAAATTGACAAGGTTCGAAATCATTTTTTCCAATTGAAATAAAAATTGTGTCCTTCACACATTGCTTTTGTCAAAGAATCCTCCATTTGCAGCAATTACAGCCTTACAGACCTTTGGCATTCTAGTTGTCTATTTGTTGAGGTAATCTGAAGAGATTTCACCCCATGCTTCCTGAAGCACCTCCCACAAGTTGGATTGACCTTGATGGGTACTTCTTACGTACCATACAGTCAAGCTGCTCCTTCAACAGCTCAATAGGGTTGAGATCCGTTGACAAAGCTGGCCACTTCATTATAGACAGAATACCAGAATATCCCTAAATAGTTCTTGCATAGTTTGGAGCTGTGTTTGGGTCATTGCCCTGTTGTAGGAGGAAATTGGCTGCAATAAAACGCCGTCCACAGGGTATGGCATGGTGTTGCAAAATGGAGTAATAGCCTTCAATATCCCTTTTACCCTGTACAAATCTCCCACTTTATCACCACCAAAGCAACCCCAGACCATCACACTGCCTCCACCATGCTTGACAGGTGGCGTCAAGCACTCCTTCAGCATCTTTTCATTTGGTCTGTGTCTCACGAATGTTCTTTGTGATCCGAACACCACAAACTTAAATTCATCTGTCCATATAACTTTTTTCTTATCTTCCTCTGTCCAGTGTCTGTGTTCTTTTGCCCATCTTAATCTTTTATTTTTATTGGCCAGTCTGAGATATGGCTTTGTCTTTGCAATGCTGCCTACAAAGCCAGCATCCCAGAGTCGCCTCTTCAATGTTGACATTGAGACTGGTGTTTTTTTGTGGGTACTATTTAACGAAGCTGCCAGTTGAGAACCTGTGAGGCGTCTGTTTCTCAAACTAGACACTAATGTATTTGTCCTCTTGCTCAGTTGTGCACTGGGGCCTCCCACTCCTCTTTCTATTCTGATTAGAGGAAGTTTGCGCTGTTCTGTAAAGGGAGTAGTACACGGCATTGTGCGAGATCTTCTGTTTCTTGGCAATTTCTCACATGGAATAGCCTTCATTTCTCAGAACATGAATAGACTGACGAGTTTCAGAAGAAAGTTCTTTGTTACTGGACATTTTGAGCCTGTAATCGAACTCACAATTGCTGATGATCCAGATACTCAACTAGTCTAAAGGAGGTCAGTCTTATTGCTTCTGTAATCAGCGCAACAGTTTTCAGCTGAGCTAACATGATTGCAAAAGGGTTTTCTAATGATCAATAAGCCTTTTGAAATGATAAACTTGGATTAGCAAACACAATGTGCCATTGGAACACAGGAGTGATGGTTGCTGATAATGGGCCTCTGTATGCCTATGTAGATATTCCTTTACAAATTATGCCATTTCCAGCTACAATAGTCATTTACAACAATAACAATGTCTACACTGTATTTCTGTTCAATTTCATGTAATTTTAATGAACAAAATATTTGCTTTTCTTTTGAAAACAAGGAAATTTCTAAGTGACCCCAGGTAGTGTATATACTGCATATATTAATTACTCAAAGGATTACTCATCCAGAAATAAGATAGAACAATGTTGCTAGTTTTCCACTGTAGGATACTGTCACTCTAACAATGGTATGATAAATATTATTACATATACAGTGGACATAAAAAGTCCACACACCCCTGTTAAAATGCCAGGTTTTTGTGATGTAAAAGAATGAGACAAAGATAAATCATGTCAGAGCTTTTTCCACTTTTAATGTGACCTATAATGTGAACAATTCAATTGAAAAACAAACTGAAATCTTCAAGGGGGAAAAATGAAAAATAAAACCTTACAATAACCTGGTTGCATAAGTGTGCACACCCTCTTAAAACTGGGGATGTGGCTGTGTTCAGAATTAACCAATCACATTCACACTCATGTTAAATAGAGGTCATTACACACTTGCCATCATTTAAAGTGACTCTGATTAATCACAAATAAAGTTCAGCTGTTCTAGTAGGATTTTCCTGACATTTTCTTAGTTGCATCTCAGAGCAAAAGCCATGGTCCGCAGAGAGCTTCCAAAGCATCAGAGGGATCTCATTCTTGAAAGATATA
>JACXGI010003747.1:12631-47192 GCA_016801175.1 Esox masquinongy
TTCCAAAGCATTAGATATACCATGGAACACAGTGAAGACAGTCATCATCAAGTGGAGAAAATATGGCACAACAGAGACATTACCAAGAACTGGACGTCCCTCCAAAATTGATGAAAAGATGAGAAGAAAACTGGTCAGGGAGGCTTCCAAGAGGCCTACAGCAACATTAAAGGAACTGCAGGAATTTCTGGCAAGTACTAGCTGTGTGCTACATGTGACAACAATCTCCCGTATTCTTCATATGAATGGGGTAGGGTGGCAAGACGGAAGCCTTTTCTTACAAAGAAAAACATCCAAGCTCGGCTGAAGTTTGCAAAAACAAACATCAATTCCCCCAAAAGCATGTGGGAAAATGTGATATGGTCTGATGAAACCAAGGTTGAACGTTTTGGCCATAATTCCAAAAGGTATGTTTGGCGCAAAAACAACACTGCACATCACCCAAAGAACACCATACCCACAGTGAAGCATGGTGGTGGCAGCATCATGCTTTGGGGCTGTTTTTCTTCAGCTGGAACCAGGGCCTTCATCAGGGTGGAGAGAATTATGAACAGTTCCAAATACCAGGCAATTTTGGCACAAAACCTTCAGGTGTCCGTTAGAAAGATGAAGAGGAAGTTCACCTTTCTGCACGACAACGACCCAAAGCACACATCCAAATCCACAAAAGCATGGCTTCACCAGAAGAAGATTAACGTTTTGGAATGGCCCAGCCAGAGCCCAGACCTGAATCCAATTGAACATCTGTGGGGTGATCTAAAGAGGGCTGTGCACAGGAGATGTCCTCGCAATCTGACAGATTTGGAGCGCTTTTGCAAAGAAGAGTGGGCAAATATTGCCACGTTAAGATGTGCCATGCTAATAGACTCCTACCCAAAAAGACTGAGTGCTGTAATAAAATCAATAGGTGCTTCAACAAAGTATTAGTTTAAGGGTGTGCACACTTATGCAACCAGGTTATTGTGAGTTTTTTTTTTTCCCCCTCAAAGATTTCAGTTTGTTTTTCAATTGAATTGTTCAAGTTATAGGTCACATTAAAGGTCGAAAAAGTTCTGACATGATTTATCTTTGTCTCATTCTTTTACATCACAAGAACCTGGCATTTTAACAAGGGTGTGTAGACTTTCTATATACACTGTACTTGAGAATGTAATAAGAATGAAGGTATTCTCTTTAAATAATTGTCTGAACTTTTGTATTGAAATTGAAATAAATTAATCATTCTGTTTAAAGTACCCCCCCCCCCGCCAGTCAGGCATGTGGAAACTGTAGAACGTATAGTCCTATTATTATAGTCCTATCCAATAAATTGCATTGATTTAGACTTAGAATGTATTATGATTTTTTTGTAATGACTGATTTAATTTCACAAGAATAAAATAACCTGCTTAAGTATGTATTGTGGTCTGTAGACTAAAACAAAACTGACGCAAAACAAACTGACACAACGATTTATGAAAAAGATGGGATGTAGACTTGCTGGCTGTATCAGAAATAAAAAGTGACTTTCTTAATGAAAGTGAATATAAATTGAACACCGGTACCATGAGTTTGTGGCATTTGTGGAACAAATCCCTTCAGGGTGCACAGGATATCATTTTCTATCTTTGTCCATTTGTAAATTGAGGCATATGACCAGTCTGTGACTAAACAATAATTGTGTAGAGTTATTATTAACTAATAGTCTACCTAAATAATTCTGACTCCATAATTTGTATGACCTAAAATGTCTATACCACAACATCTGATTCCGTCTTGGACAAGTGAGCTCCACTTGACGCCATGATTTGTGCATTGTAATATACGTGTGTTCCGGGTTTACAAATAGTTATGTTTAATGAAATAAACAGGTGATCCTGGCAATATCAATTGATTGTGTAAACGCCTGGAAGCAGGGATGTTAAATTTGTTGCAGACATATTGTGCTCATACAATATACAACTATAGACTATTAGGCCACATTGAAGAACCATCTTACCAAGTACCATGCATTCTCTACATTGTAAAGTAATTGTAAGTTCATACCAAGTAGTCCTCAATCAGAACTATCAGGGGCCATATTCACAAAACATTTTATCTAAGAGGCCTCCCAAATAGCTGTAAAAGTAAGAGTTTACTCTTAAAACCTATTCACAAAGCTGCTAAGACCAACCTTGACTAAGAAATGGGGTGAAATCTTAAGCTAAGAGAAAGGGCAAGGGTTGACCCCTTCGCTATGGATAATGTCATGTTCCACGAACAGGTCTACTTACTATGCCCACAGTGATTGGCTAATAGGGGAGGGCTCTGTCAGTGAATTCATCATAGCAATAGGCCTGTGAAGGATGTGTCATGTTGCCATATTGAAATATATTAAAATGAAAATGTAGGGTGTCACTGATTAAACATGAAACTAAGAATGACATACTGACTAGTCAAGATATGATAAACATCAGCCTCTAACAAGTCTGGCAGCTCGTAAAGAAATGTGCGTTTATCTTTTGATGGTGCTAAAATTCGTGCAATTACGTGTCACATCCAGGGGCGCCCTATGGGGGGGGAAAGTTAGGATGATTCTAAGGACCCGTGACTGACAGGGGCCCTAAACAAATATTAGAACATTATTTGGTGGGGCCCAATACGATATATTTTCAGTGGGCCCAAAATCTCTGGCAGCGCCCCTGGTCACATCTATAGCACCAACTATACCTGGTGTACACCATGAAGTCAGCTTTGTTTCTTTGTAGCAGGCGAACATCAAGAGGAAACCGAATGATTTGTCGGACGATATGGGGACTGGGGATGGCATTTATTGTTGTTGATGTAATATTCAAATGAAAGATGACTGAAATAGACGTAGTTTGTCTGCGCTGCATAGCTGCGTTTTCCCTGTGGCCAAGAAGCGCGGGGTTGTCACGCTTGAACCATGATGTCCGACGTTATTTGGTTGTTTCAGTTTGTTGGTGATGTGACTGCAACAATGACTTGCTCTACTACGATCATAATACCCTCACGATTAAGGCGATACCTTGTTAAAAGCTCGGTGTCAATAGATATTTCTAGAACGTCGACCTGATTAGGAGGTGGATTCCCGGCAGCAGCCCTTTTAGGACTGTTTGTCGCTTGGTCTTAGTGTCTTAGGAATCCTCTTGACTACTCCTAACTTTTCCCAGATTTAGGAGCTGGTTTAAGCGCTACAACACTGTGAAATACTCTTAGACCAAAAATTTGGTCTAAGATCGTGCAAGCACACTTGCGACCTGGAGTGCTGTTAAAAAAATCTCCAATACTTTATGACTTGTCTTGCTATTTAAGGAAACTCCAAACTCTCCGATAGCAACAAAGGATCGGCACATACACCATTATGTGATTCCTCTTCTCGCTGGTTTTGCTCTTAAGCCCCCCCTCCCCATCTCATCTCGGTCGTCGTATATGAAGAAGTTCCAATTGTGTTGGTGACATAAAACGCACTACTGCACCGGTTTGATGAGCCAGACGCCATTTTACGTCTTCCTCTACCGAAATAACTTTATTACACTACACATTCTTAATTTACAGCTTAAGTATACTAATGTGTCAATTTGTGAGTGAACTATCCCTATACGTTGGTATTGATTGACCACAAATTAATTGTGTTTGTCTTGAATTTAAATAAACTTACATAGAAATTATTTTACAATCAAAGGGTTGTCAGGAAGGTGGTGGTAATATTTCTCAGTAGTCGTTTATTTGTTCACATCTTGGATAATAACAGAAAATGAAACAATACCTTCTTTGAGCAAGAGGCATACAATTGTATTTTGAATTAGTCATGTGTCAGTTCACAGACAAGATTCATCCCACACAATTTGTTTTTATTGCTTCTGCATTCTTTCCAATAAAAATTGATAAACTACCACTCCAATGATGATTGTTCATTGAACATGCACAATGAGAAAATGCTATAAAATGAAGGGTATAGCTCAATGTGTTCTGCATCAAAGTTAATTTAATTGTCTGTACAGCTGTAATGATGTCATGTCTTGCATTGCGTTCAGCACAGCTGACCTCAGACAACAACTCTCACTTTTTTTTTTTACAATGACATAATTTCCTTCGACCACCGCCCACACTCAATACTAAAGGTCACACACGCGAATGCAACTCCATCACACCAGTTTGTGTTGACAAATGACTGGACAGGGAAAGTTCTGATTCATCTCATATCGGTGTAGATGACAACACAAATCTATTCCATGAGCGATAACCCACTCTCAGAATACTAAAGGGACTCCTGGTAATGGAATAGCTAGTCCTAAAAAACACACCTTACCACAGGTTGATAAGGGGGGTTCTCGAGGGCCTTTCCCTGTTATGGTGACACTATACCTACTTGGGGGCCCCAGCTGCCACACACTGTTTCCTTTATGCACAAGTAGCAGAGACATAAGGGAACAGGGAAGTAGGAGTTTTCTTTTGCATCCGTCACAAGCTCACATCCTCCTTTCAGACAGAAGCTGATAGCGTAGCATCCCCTCCGTGACAGGATGGAACCCTTGAGGTAACCAAAGAACGCTGACGCTGCAGAAACTGGCTTACGCACTTTTGGACGCTCCTCGGACACTCCGTCTCTGACTAACACTGAAGTCACACATTAAATCATGGGAATGTTTATGCCTCGATGGAGAGTTATTATGTCATTGTTTAGAATAAAACACGAAAGGTGAAACGCAGGTTAAATGTAACATTGAAGTGTCCGTAAAATAGAAAATGGCAAATGATGTTAATAATAAGTACTTCCCAACAATGTATTTCCTCCACATATTTGTTACATTTAATGTAAATTAGGTGCCAGGAATAATGACATCATTATTAATGTTTTGATATACACCCGGCCACCACAGATGCTGTGAATGAGTTCATTAATTAGATTACTTGCTTTTCATTCTCATTGACTAGTGAGTCCATGAGTCAGATAGCCCACATCAACTAAATGATGTAACAAGAAAACGTGACAATAAATTGCAAAAAAAAACACTGCGCTGCTGGACTTCAGCCAATGACTTACATCATCAATAGCTTTTACATTACATTACATTACAGCTTGTACATTAAGTCACTAGCCTCCAGCAAAGAGCTCTAGTTTGGTATGAAACTTCACAACTGTTGAATTGATACAGAATTTTACCAACATTACCAATTCTACATATTTTTGAAGTAAGGGCTACAAGTGTAGAATCTACATTCAAATCAAATCAAACTTTATATACATAGCATATTTCTTATAAAAAGCATTTCCAGGTGCTTTAACAGGCAAAAGTCAGAATACAAACAGTTAATAAAAAATAAGAGGTTAAAACAAATGTCAGACAAGTACTCTGGTGCAAAGCCATGTAGTGCTTTAAAAATCAACACAGCAATTTTGTAATCAATTCTAAAATTCACAGTTGCAAAAAAAAAAAATGCATGTCATCCATAAGTTAATTTCTGTGATGAATTGAATCAATGTGTCAATGGTGCTAAATTCATGAGGGGACACAGACATGTAAAGCTATGTGTTGATGCAAGCTGAATTTGGGTTAGTCTTCAGGAGGAATGAACAGCAGGGACTTGGGATGGGTTACAGGTGGGAGTTACCCCAATTCGGTTTCAAGGATTCCTTTTTGTTTTGATGCAAAAGGATATCCTCCCAGATGAAGGAAATATTGCGGAGTGCCCTTGGGCCTTTGTACTGTCATTGCAGTAGTCCTTGAAATAGGTGTATGTTGTTCCTATAGGCTGCATTTGTGTGGGAGGCTAACCACACACACAAACAACTCTTTGGTGTGTGTGTGTATTCAGGTTATTGTCACCTATGACACCTACCGTCGAGCCAGAGTTCTTCTGATTCAAAGTGAAAATTGGAACTAGCATTGTTCTGCAGTTTCCTGCCCTGTGTGCAGAAAGTATGTTTTCGTTCACACACTTGCATCCGTGCTCCCCACGCACGCGCCGCTCGACGAAACTCAGAGCTCATGCAGTGGTAGTGGCCAGTGGAAAAGAAAAATTCATTACTCATTGTTCATTCATACTTTCAGCAGTTTTCCAATCTCTCGAACGTGGTTTTCCTGTGTCCTGATGGATAAATATATAGGTGCGGCAACACCTGTCCACATTACCAGTAAATGTTTTGAACAGCACACACTTTGGGTCATTTGTATCCTCGTCTGAGCAGTTTAAGAAAATATGAAGCTGATTGTTTGTGTTTTTCTAGCCATCACCTGTTGTGTTTTGGCGAATAAGGACAAGCAGGCAAAAAACAGACAAACGCTGATGGAAGTATTAACGGAATTAAGAAAGCTAAACATAAGTATGGAGGTAAGTCAATTGATTGGACATGTATGCATGTATGCGTATATGTGTTTTATGGACTCCAGCAAGAAACCACACTCTGTCACAAATGATTATAGCATGTTTCCCATTGTGATGCAATGCATTTATTACATTTGTACATTCACGAAAGGGCTGTAAATGGTCAGAAACAGCATTAACGTCATTTTCAATGTCTTGAGCTTGTGTATGAAATCAAGCACCAACACTTTGTTTTCTCTTTTGTTTTGTAGCACAACGGCATGATGTTACACACTCCTTCGCTGGACATCGATGTAAGTGATTTAAGATAATCCGAAAGAAAATCCACTTTATTAGCTTTGCAAACACACGCATGTCAAATGTTGACATCACTGTCAAAATATCTACAAACCAGGAATGACCTTTGTCACTGTGGTCACCATTAGTCATACTTTGCCACCTACTAAATATTGTATAGTATAGTACCCCAGGAGCAGAGCAGGTGCACGTGGTCTTGTTAGGTCAGGAAATAATTGTGCAAAACATTACTGGTATTTGGTACATGTCATCTCAACTACATGTAATTGCACAGCAAAAAGTGCAATTACATTTGTTATTTATTAGCTTTTTTACATGTAGTTGTCATTTTGCTAATACTTTGTTTAAATACTACAGTGTTCTTAAATTATTTGTTTAATAATCTGGTAATTATTATAACTTGGTGTGAACAGCGGAAAGATAAAGAGCAATGAATATTACTACGCAAAATTATTTTGTTAAACTACAAAACATTTACCATCAATTACTAGCTTGGGTAAGGTTTCCATGAAATAGCATGTGAACGTGTGTTTTTATCTTAGTAGGCAGAGTGCAGTCACAGTGTTAACTTAAGGTGATTGTAGTGATTAGAGGCCCAAACTTGTCAAAATCATAATTTCCTCAAAAATAGGGCTGTTCAGCATAAAATAACAGAACTAAAGAAAACACCCTCTAGATAAAAGAGAATTATATTTCTTTCAGCTATTCATCAGGGGCACATATAAAAGGCAATCCAGTTTGGCACTTATTTGCATGAGCTTGCATGTGTTCTGTGCATGAATGAGTCATTGTGAAACTGAGCTCCATGTCTCTTGGAGTTACATTTAGGAGAAATGTGATGAGTAATCAGTCAATCATGTCTTTGTGGCTTGGCCCAGGGTGATAGTGTCTTAGAAAACATTTGACTATATCTTGAAGTTAAGAGCTCACTAGTGTTAAACTGGACCAAAAACATCATTGTTATTTACCTGGTACTTTGTGTGCTGCGGGTTGCTAACTGGCCAAAAGCTGTGGACTTAAAATTATGTGTAAACTGTACTAACCAGTTTGTAATAGCCATAATGAACTTCAGGGCTCTTTGATATATAGCCAACATACAATGGCTATGGGCAGTATCCAGGCACGCCGCATTGTGTCATGCCTAAGACCAGCCTCTAGTTGTGTTATACTGGTCCCTTACCACACCAGTTTAGGCCATATTGTCTAAGTCTAACTTGGAACCAGTTTGTTATCAGGATTCCCTAGGGGAACTTTTGACACTAAATATGAAATTACGTCTGCGGCTGTCCAACTTGAATTTGTCAGTTACTGTTTGAGGTCCGCAAAATGGGGAATATATAATTTCCTAATGGTACAGACAAATGAAAGCCTCAACCTGGAAAATGCGTTGTTGCGTCAGCAAAGAGAAAGTTATTTTCTATCTATTCTGTGAAACGCCCAAGACAAAGTGGGTAAACTGGAAACATGTAGAAAGTAAAAACAGTGAACACATATCCTATGTGTACTCCCTCTCTTGTTTGAATGTGTTGGTGGAAACATAACTGTTTCTTCATTGCTCTGAGCTTTGTCTAAATTTGAAAGGGGTAGTGTACAGGATGGAATAGTTTACTCCTAAAGGCAGAGTATTACATTTGTGTATTGCATTTTTTGTAGGAAATGATAGAACGATTAATGCATAAATCGTGAGACAAATGGTATTACTTATTGCAACTTAACTATGTCTCACCCATTTTACCTGTGGTGTTTTGTTCACTCTCTTTGTTCTTGTAGTTCATCCCCTACGCAGTTTTTGTTTCATATGTTTAGTTTTGTGACAAAGTAAATTGGTTATGACATTTTGCTTTGTTTTTGTTTGTGACACCCATGCTCATCCACAACCTTAAATCACAATGGATTTTGAAAAATGAGTCTAAGTATTGAATAAAAGGCTTCAAAACAACAACCAACTCAAGTTACATTATAATCCCATTCAGAATTATGCCTCTGCACTTAATAATTGCTGGCAATAATTTTTAGATCAGACAGCAAATCCGTTCAGCTGATCATATCATCGATTTAATCTGTTTAATTAGTTTTTCTTTTTGAGGAAACTAAAAATACGTAAAGAATAGTTTGGGTAATCAACTACAAGCACAAAAAGAGTGAAAATAAGGCGGCGTGTAAATATGTATGTACTTTTAAATGAAAGATTTTCAAATGTACTGTAACTTTGAAACAAGTGTCTCACTCATCTTGAAGATTGTATGTGGTTTAGTTACTATACACCAGCTCCCTCCAGTGTTTCCAATTCCGCATAACAATACCTACCTGTGACCGCGCAAGCATACCAACAAAAGACATCCATAATTTAATGTATCATTTTGCTTTTTGCAGGAGTGTTGTTTACGAGCTGCCTTCGATTGCTTCCGGACAACGGTGTCCCATCTCAAAATTAAAAAATCAAACATTTATGTGAAATTCAACAAAAGCCTCAGGAATCCATTTATTGTGAGTCACTTTTGAAAACAAGGATAATGTTTACATAGCATTTTACGTATCAAAATTGTATGGCAAAACACTGACATGTTGCTTTGTTTGGTTTTTAGTCGCAAAGTCTGGACTTCTGTAAGAACTCCAGTCAGAAGCAAAAGGTAAGCTAGGGCCACAGGAGTGGAGGGATAGAGGCTGTTTTGTCTTAATTTCCCGGATACTATGTTATTGCATTGGTAGTTGCTTTGCCAGGCCTACATTTAGTCCAAATCCAAGAATAACATGAAAATGTAGGTAAAATGTGTTCCTTTATTTCCTCAGGGCTGCCAAACATGTACCTCCTATCCAAAGAAGGACAGCCAAGAATTTTTAGGACAGTTGGAATCTCTACTTCAAAAGGTACTAGGTTTTTATGAATGAGTCATAATTTTAACAGCAGTACAATCTAGACTTCACTGAAAGTGAATGTAGTGCAGTGCAGTGTACTAATTACAAAATTCACTGACAGTGAATGCAGTGCAGTGTACTAATTACAAAAATCACTGACAGTGAATGTAGTGCAGTGCAGTGTACTAATTACACATTTCACTGACAATGCAGTGCAGTGCAGTGTACTAATTACAAAAATCAATTTTTCAGATCATGACTACGCTGGTGTGAGGAAAAGACTGGAACGAACTGTGGAATACGACATTGGAATGTTTAGTAGACACTACTCTGTTACGGCTGTCTTAATATTTTATTTATTTAATATTTATTTATGAACTGTTGTTCCTCCACAAACAAGCTGTGTTGATGCCATTTTATGAGCAAAGATGTCCATGCAGTTTTTCATTGACATACTCATATTTCTTTATTTATTTGAATTAACACGTCGGTATGTTTCTTTGCTGTCTATTAACAGCACACTTATCAATTCTATATCTCATCCATTACGTAATTTTATTAAATCTTAAATGGTTGTCTCACAATGAGACTGAATTTCTTGAAATGTTATTATGGTTGACATGAAACCAGGTATTTGTTGATGTGATTTTTTGTATTTCATCTAAAATGTCTTATTGAATGTGAGAATATAAAAAATGAATGCTGCAAACTGGACTGTGTGCTTTGTGGCAAATTTGTCTATTTAGATGACGACACAACATGAGCAAAGTTTAGTTTCTTGTTCATTTAATTTGAACCTGAAATCAAACACCACTGTCTAAAGAAAACATCAATCAACAAAGAAACTGAATATTCGAATAGTGAATTCTTAATGATCAGTTCCCTTTCACCTGGTAACCCATACCCATGCATGGATTACCTGCGCAGAAAATGCTAAACATTTTTCTTTGTTTTGATCTGAACATTCAATCATTTAATTTATTTTGTTTGTTGGTTTTATGTTGCAATGGTATGGCGATTGAAATTGCTTGTATTGCTTCATGAGGGCTGAGTCACTTCCACAAAGTTTACAAACATACGCGTTAACCTGCAGTTTGCATAATCGCAGATGTCCTCTATAGTCTATAATATGCAACTAATCACCTTAAATCAAGACTGACCATGTGATTTATGGAGGACCAAAAAAGTCAAAATTTAATAATTAAATATATACAGTACATCATTAAATATATACAGTACATAATTAAATAATTAAAAGATACAGTACATAATTAAATATATACAGTACATAAATAAATAATTAAATATATACAGTACATAATTTAATAATTAAATATATACAGTACATAATTAAATAATTAAAGCGGCTCACCGCTGCCGTCTATTTGGATTTACCTGAAGGCTTCACCACAGGCTGTGGGAACTGGCCACCGTTTGCTGTTTTGTACCGATTTGTATTTTTAATTTGAGCCCGTTTGTATTGTCCACTTTATGAGTGGGCTAAAAATCTTTCAAATGGCTGTGGTTGACAGTTTTCTTCAGGCCCGTGTAAATATTTTGATCAAATTTGTTCAAGTCAATGTCAACATGGATCCCATACCAATTCTCCAGATGCTGAAAGACAAACCCCTCTGGCAATTTTCCTCAGTACAAAAACACCAACAAAAATCACCAATCACCAATAGAATAACATTTATCACTGGGGAAACCTGAGTGGATCAGGCATTAAACTTCTCTCATATAGGAGCTTGTGATTCACTCTATTCATTGGTTAAATACATTTTTAAGGCGTTAAGCAGTTAGCTACAGATATACAGTACACTGGCATGAATAGATTTACTTGGCCAGATTTGATGTAAGCAAGCTGTTGCTGGTTGTCAGTTAAAGGCCACCTATGGTGGATCTGTAGTCAGTTTTAAATGATTCTTAGGTATCCCAGAAACCTCCTTGACGAGTGTTTTCTGAAAAAGAAAACTGCCATACATCGTTTTATCCTTCATTTTGAAGTGCTCACTGCACCTTTCAAATTCACAGCCCGCAGTCATTAGGCACAAATTGCATCAGACATGGCTGCCTACGGTGACTGAATGGTTTTGGATTGTTGATGGACATCTGTGCTCGTATGGTTGTGTTGTCTAATCTCAGAGCCACTGGGTGTCATGGCAATCAAAGGGGTGTTACAGAGGTATCTACACCATCTTCACCACTGTTTAGTTCAACTCAGTATTTAAAAAATCTGATTATAATTCATTTTCTCAGTGTTTTATATTTTCTTTAGACAAAAATATGTCACCTATGTATAAAATTGCCTAAATTTGTGATGTTCCTCTTTCCAGCAATAGGTGGCATTATAAAGCCTTAAAACAGTGACACAACTGGAAACTATTGACTCGGCAAACAGACAAAATTCTGGGTGTTTGGCGGCAGCCAACTTTCCATCAAAAGGGGCCCCAAAGTCTGGGGTCACAGGAGCTCCTCCTCTCAGGAAGGATGAAGATAAAGTCAATCAAATAGCAAAAAAAGTAAAAAAGTAGAAAAAGTGCCAAAATATTATGAAAAGCTAAATATTTGACATCTGAAAAGCATATCTGACATTTTTACCTTAAATGCACTAAATGTGCCATGCTAACTCTTTGTGTTAGTTCACCTTCTAGTCTACTATTTAGAAAAAAAAGGCAAAGTGTGCATTCACACCTGCTAGATGACATTGATAACCTGCCTAAAGTTTCTTGAAATGTCACAGCAGACTGCCTAGTAATTTCTCACACTGACAGGTGCGGTGTGTTGTTTTGAGCTACCTTGTCCTTGTCTACAGGGTGGACTTCCCAGCCACGAGGGGATTTCAGGTTTAATGTGTTTCAGCCAAAACACCTTCAACCTCAATCAGCTGTGTGCCACAACACAACTTCTGTGGTACACTTGAAACATGCATGTTTGCAGCATGTTTGCAAAGCCACTGTCAATCAGAGAATCAATCCATGCTTTTCTTGTCCTTACATGTTTCTTTTTTTGCTTTTTTATATTTATTTACTTAATGCACTTTGAGATTATTCTAATTAATGAAAAGTGCTCTACAAATTGAATAGATAATTATTGTTATTAATCTGGATTGGTGAACTGGAGTCTGTAGTAGAAACGGAGAGTCTTATGATCAGCAGAAGCATCATCATTCATCTAATATTCCTGTCCCATTACACTACATGTGAAAGAACTAATAGTTTCAGAAACTGCAATGAGGAACGTTTTTGATTCGACCACAGAATCTCGAGTGTGCCACAACATTTTGCAATGTTCACTAGCAGGTGTCAGCGGTTTTGGTAAACCCCGAGCGGTCTCTGCAGAGGGATGGGGTGTGGTGTTTGGAGATAGTGGGTTTTTCCTTGTTGGTTCGTGCAGAATTCCCACTGTGGTCAGGCATCTCTACCACAACACTGTTAAAGACTGACAAACGTGAACTAAATCTTTACAATCAGCTAAATCTGAGGTCTTAACACCTCTTTCATTTGCAAAGAAAGTACTAATATATTCGGCTTGGCTTGGATTTGTTAATTTTGTTTGAGAAAATGACTAAACAATAAACAAACCAGAGGGAGATCTAATCTTGCGAGTTAGAATGTAGGTTGCCAGATATGCATTCAACCATCAACTAATGAAATGTATTTTAATAATCCTTTTTTACATTAACAGTGCTTATAAGGTCACTAAGTGCTTATTCAGTCACCCCACCCCCCCACCAAAGAGGAAGCAACAAGAAAAATACAAGCACAGTGGCTGCAAAAAGTCCCTACTAAGGTTTGGACATAGGAAACCCCGAGAGGGCTGAATGCTAAAGGGTGGCCAGTCCTCAATCTGCACCCGGGTTGAGATTATACACGTGCATGACATTTTAAGGCCACATCATTCATCAAAATATATACATGTTCAAATGGGTCAATAAATACAGCTGGGCTGTGAATAGTGTCTTCAGGCAGAATCCAGATCAACTGCAGAACCAGGTGGACAAGGACGACCAGGTGGGAAAGGACGACCAGGTGGACAAGGACGATCTGGTGGACAAGGACGTTCAGGTGGACAAGGACGACCAGGTGGGCTGTGACAGCAGTCAGGAAAAAGCACCACCTTCTTTGCCCAGTACCAGACCAACTGTCACTGTTTTGGGTAGACAGGACACGTGGCGCAGAGCAGGAAGTCATTCCTTTTATTCGGTTTTGTACACAATCACAAACAACAAAAGGCCCGGTAAACCGCAAACTGAAGGCACACAGCACAAACATCGAACCACAAACACAAAAGGCAAAAAAGGATGAATAGGGTCCCTTATCAGAGGCAACGCGGGGCAGCTGCACTCCAAAAGTGGAGTACAGAGATCCCTAGAGGCACCCCTGGGGTCAGGCCCTGACTGTGGCCCCCAGGTGCATAAAGGTGCCTAGAGGCCCCCAGCCAGGACCTGACACCAACAGGACACCAAAGGCAAGAAAGACTTTAGTGGTGAACAGGCCCGGCGATAGGGGGGGACAAACGGGCCCAGGGTAGGGGGGGCCCTGAACTGACATTGGGTTGACATTAAAGGGCCCATCTAAGATTATCTCGTCCCGGGCCCAGGCAAGACTGTCAGCTGGCCTGGTGGTGAATATGTTCCCCATTAACAAATTCCCTCTGAGGATTTGAAGTAGCATTCAAGATAGTTTTTTTCAAAATTGATTTTAATTAATCTTGTTCCCGGACACCATCACCTTAAATGCATGGAAGGTCTGGGAGAACAGCACAAAAGGCTTAGGCCATGGTTACATTGAGACAGTGATTTTATCTGTGTTGATTTTGTCCAGTGATTTTTTTTACGGGAGACATACTCTGCCGGACACCAGAGAAGATTCGTCGGATCCATTTTCAAAAACAAATAGTAGAAATGAGCTAAACATGAACCTGATTAGAAAAGGGGTTCATGTCCACATGCACTAATTACAAAAGACAGGCACATGCAAGGGCCACAAACCAGAATTACTTTCTCATTTGAATCATGATTCACAAACAGTGGCTCAGTGTGATTTCAAGGAACGCTGGTCCTACAAACTTAACTATATGTAGAAGTTGGTCATTGATAATACTCACTCATCAATAATATGTAAGAATTTGCTACAGTTATACTTACTATACTGTCAGATTGACACCGGTGTTCCTTGAGAATGAAACGGTGCTAATCAGATCGCTGGGGTAGCGTGGTGATGTCGGGCCGGATTGTAAGCTGTCCTTACAGTATTACAGTACTTAGCAACAGTATTCCTACTACTTGGATATTCCTTAAGAAATACAAGGTGTACCTTTGGTAAGTCCACATGGAAAGTGGTGCTTCAAATTCTCGATTAAGTCAAGCAGACAGCTTATCGAGAAATCTTAAGCATTGGTTATTTCCACTCCCACAAGGAAAGGAAACCCGGTGGCCAGGCTGTGGGAGTGCATAGAGCGAAATGGAATTAGATTGGCATTTTGTATATTTTCTTACTGATCAAAAAACTGATTCATGTTTTGTTTATGAACCAAATAAACAATCTTTTATTGACTTTTTTTGTTTATTTTTTGTTGATGCTGAGCAAATGTGGTTACCACACACATGCACTTCACAAAGTAGCTGTTTTCAACCACAAAATGCAAATTCCCTCTAGAAAGCTTTTTTTTTTTTCAGTGATAACTAATCTATGTGCTAAAAAGCCATGTCTGAGGACTCCGCTGTCCAAACACAGTATGTGATGCTTCCATGATAGAAGAACCACGTAAAAAGCCTCTAAAAACAGCCTATCCATCAGCCGTAACAGGTGTAAAACAGCTAGTTGTCTAATGTCGCAATCAGCACTAGTAGCATTTCAACGGGTTACGTCACTTGCACGGAGTCGCAAGTAATTGTATCCCTTCCCCTCGGCAAGGACTCCAGCTTTTGTGAGGCGATGGTGACGACACTTCACATGTACAATGGATCGCTGCTTTGAGCCCAAAGTGAGGCGGTCAGAGCGAAGCTGAGACACTCGCTTAGCCAGCAATCAGAGGATTACACACTAGCCCAGGTTGACACACTGGAGAAAAGGTTTGTTGACCTGGGCTACGGTTGTGAACCTGCAGGACCGGTACATTTAAACACTGAGAACTTTGTACTGCAAGGTTGATGGAGATAAGAGAGGTCTAAGGTCACCGAAAAATGTAAGGCCCAACAAAACTGATAAGAGAGACCCGATTCATGTATAGTGAACCTTGTAAAACTAACGAGTCACATGACACCGGGGAAGGAAAATGGCTAATTGGGCCCAATTTGGACATTTTCACTTAGGGGTATACTCACTTTTGTTGCCAGCGGTTTAGACAGTAATGGCTGTGTGTTGTGTTATTTTGAGGGGACAGCAAATTTACACTGTTATACAAGCTGTACACTCACTACGTTACATTGTAGCAAAGTGTCATTTCTTCAGTGTTGTCACATGAAAAGATATAATCAAATATTTACAAATATGTGAGGGGTGTACTCACATTATGATCTCTGACAGGTGAAGTGAATAACACTGATTATCTCATTATCATGGCACCTGTCAGTGGGTGAGATATATTAGCCAGCAAGTGAAAATTCGGTCCTCAAAGTTGATGTGTTAGAAGCAGGAAAAATGGCCAAGTGTAAGGATCTGAGCGACTTTGACAAGGGCCAAATTGTGATTGCTAGAAGACTGGATCAGAGCATCTCCAAAACTGCAGCCCTTGTGGGGTGTTCCCGGTCTGCAGTGGTCAGTACCTATCAAAAGTGGTCCAAGGAAGGAAAAGCAGTGAACCGGCGACAGGGTCATGGGTGGGCAAGGCTCACTGATGCACGAAGGGTGCGAAGGCTGGCCCGTGTGGTCCGATCCAACAGGTGAGCTACTGTAGCTCAAACTGCTGAAAAAGTTAATGGTGGTACTGATACTGTAGAAAGGTGTCAGAACACAGTGCATTGTGGCAGACCATGTGCACCTTTCATGGCAACGGTATTCCCTAATGGCATTGGCCTCTTTCAGCAGGATAATACACCCTGCCACAAAGCAAAAATGGTTCAGGAATGGTTTGAGGAACACAACAATGAGTTCAAGGTGTTGACTTGGCCTCCAAATCCCCCAGATCTTTATCCAATCGAGCATTTGTGGGATGTGCTGTACAAACAAGTCCGATCCATGGAGGCCCAACCTCGCAACATACAAGGATCTGCTGCTAAGGTCTTGGTGCCAGATACCACAGCACACCTTCAGAGGTCTAGTGGAGTCCATGCCTCAATGAGTCAGGGCTGTTTTGGCGGCAAAAGGGGCAACTACGCAATATTAGGCAGGTGGTCATAATGTTATGGCTGATCGGTGTATATTATATATATATGTGACTCAGTAGTGTGTATGGCCCCCACGTGCCTGTATGCACTCCCAACAACATCTGGGCATGCTCCTGATGAGATGGTGTCCTGGGGGATCTCCACCCAGACCTGGATCAGGGCATCAGTGAGCTCCTGGACAGTCTGTGGTGCTCGGTGGATGCACCGATACATAATGTCCCAGAGGTTCTCAACTGGATTCAGGTCTGGGGAACGTGAGGACCAGTCAACGGCATCAATGCCTTCGTCATCCAGGAACTGCCTACACACTCTGGCCACATGAGGCCGGGCATTGTCCTGCACCAGGAGGAAGAGGAACTTGACGAGATTCCGCAGTTAATGTTTTTGATTGACCATAAAAGATATGCGAGCGCAGTTCATCTGTCCATTGGCAAAACGGATGTTGCTACTGCCAACGTGCATACGTTATCTGACCTTTCACCAGGATGGCACTTGTCAGTCCATTTAATGGGCATGTGTCACCCATCCATTCCTTTTATTGAAGCATTAAGACCGTGGATGGGGGCCTTTCTTTCGAATCCGTTGCATACTGAAGGACATTAAATCTCCTGAAATTTATTTTTTTCCATCATGAATATTTGAGCTCAATTCCAACCACATTTACATAAACGTAATAAAATTTAACTAATCACGCATAAAAAAATGGAAAACCTTTTATGCAATAAAATAATCAGAACTGCAATTTCCTTTTGCAGAAAAAACTTAGTACACCCATAACTTCACCATCACATAAAATGACCAAAATTGGAATCAGGTGGACAAAAACAGGTGCAGATAAGAAAATCATTTGAGAGGGTCCAGCCTCCTATAAAGATGAGAAACTTAGTCTGGTTTTGTCTTAACTTATATGGGTTTATGGGATTCAGGACTGGCTCCAGGATGAAATGACTGAGGGGGCATTTTTTACCAATCAGGGGGCATATCTAATTCATATACCATTTGCCGTGTTTAAGGGGAAACAAAATGGGGGGGCACAGATTCTATCTTGGGGCAATGCCCGATTTTGCTCCCCGTGGATCCGGACCTGATGGGATTATGTTCCGAAGCATTTTTGATGCCCATGAGTCTGGAAGGGGTTACAACGTCTTTCCTAGCAATTTCAAGTATATCATTCCACTATCCAACAGATAATCTACAAATGGAGAACATTCCAGACCACTGGCAATCTATATCGAACAGGTCCTCCCACCAAATTCAGCCCAAGAGCTGACCAAAAAACAATTCTCAGATGTCTCTAAGAACGCCAGAGTAACACCAAGGACCTACTGTACAGATCATTCCAATTACTACGTATTAGGCAATAGGTTCACCAGAACAGAACAATGGGTGTTAAAGAAACGTTCTGAATGGAGGTATATACTGTAGGCCAAGAACAGAATACAAAGCCTTGTAAAAGTACTGGAATCACACGTGAGCATACCCATCAAAGGACACATCAACCAAAGCCACAATTGCATCTGAGGAAACACCACACAAGAGCACACCAATTACAAACTAATTAAACCTATGTTAAAAACGGAAAATTAACAGGAAAGGTAGTTGCGCAGTCATAGCTTCATCCTACAGCATTGTGCAATATTATGAAATATCAACAATGACCACTTAAACCTCCTAGTGTAGTGAGTCACCCAATGATAGAGATAAAATATATGCATAGGCTACACTAATCATGATCAGCTACTACTATACTCAGTGGTTGTTGGTATTCCAATATCTCAAGATAAGAATTTATTTTAATAGCTAACTGCCCATTTTTTTAACTCGATTGTGGCCCTTTGCCACAAATATAGAGCCAAAAGGCTACATCTCTCATAAATTTCCAATGGACAGCTGACCTTCACACCAGGTTTCAGGTAAAACCGAGTGACGCAAATGCGTGGGCCACAGAGCAAAGGACCCACTGGACAGCCCCCCCAACTTAACATGTGTTGTTGTGTTCCTCGATCAAAAAGCACACAGAATGTAGTAGCTGAAACAAAGTCACCAGCTGAATATGACTGCAGTGGTCTGTGGTTTCATGCTTTCCTCAACTCTCAGGAAGCTTCACTACCAAGAAAAAAAATTAAAGGCACAGTGTGATTTCGTTTTTGTTTTTCTTGTCAATATAACTTCAACTGTCTCCCGAAGGCAGTATACAGCAAACGGAAAATTAAATTAGGTTATGCTGTGGTTACTGTGCAGGAACGTAATTTTGCTATGACAAATCACAGGAGAACTGACTCATTGCCTGTAGGGAATCTGAGTTCATGGCTAACTTATCTGACCAACGTAATGCATTGTCCTCGAAGAGTTCAGAAATAAAGGGAACCTAAATGAACTAATAACATCCATTACCAGGCTGTGAGAAAGGGATCATTGTTGTTCCACCGTAAGCTGCAGTTGCAGGTTATTAGGAATGAACGGCTCTTTATAGGTCCTGCCACAAAATCCAATTTTGGTCTCAGACTGAACATTCCACTTATTTTTTTTCTCATTCTAACGTAGAATTGCTTTTGTATTTTTGATCATTGTCTTGCTGCATGACATAGGCATGCCTGAGCTTCATCTCACAGACAAATAATTGGCATGTAAAAGGCTCTAATAAAGAACAGAATTCATGGTTGCTTAAATGATGGCAAGCTACCCAGGTCCTGAGGAAGCAAAGCATGCCCACAACAACATGCCACCATGGCCATGCTTGACCAGTGACATGGTCATATAAGGTAGAATGCAGTGTTTGGTTTTCGCCAGACATTAACAGGACCCATTCTGTTGAAGAGGTAATCTCAAGTTTGCCAAAACACACCTGGAAGCACCTGTCAAGAGTTAAGACTTCTAGGAGAACATTCTCTAACAACATGAAATCATGGAAAATCATCATGTCATTTTTCAAAAAAGGAACAACCTAAGATTGCAGTTAATATGAAAGGAAACTCAATGAAAAATACTGGAAATATGATTTCTTTATCAATACAGGCAAATATATATATATAAAAAACAAAAAAACAGGCAGATTACGGCATGCAGATCTGCAGACAGACACACATACCCAAAAACACAGATGAACAGACAGAATTTTACCCTATTTTAAAGTAAAATTGGTTAGAGAACCAGATATGCAGATAGCTAGACAAACATATATAGTTACATGTAAGGTTAAGCTTGGAAATTACATTAAGCATATGTGAGTGTGTATAGACAAAAATGGCATGTACAGTGCATTTGGAACGCATTCAGCCCCCTTCACTTATTCCACATTTTGTTGCGTTGCAACCCAATTCTAAATTTGATTAAATCAAACATTCCTCATCAATCTACACAAAATACCCCAAAATGACCAAGCAAAGGAATGGTTGCAAACGTATATATATATTAAAACCAGAAAAGGAACCACGCAAGCCTAGTTCAGCCAACCCACGATTAGAAGTGATTAACCCTTTGGCTCTAGCAGTCTAGGGTGGATGGTACAGAGACCCATAACATAAAACTCATGCTAATCAGTGTCGTGTAAAGGCACAGTGAGAACAAACGACACAGACAACCAAAGCTACCGTCAAACATAAAACATTTATTATAAACACACGGTAAAGGGGGAAGGGAAAAGGGGCTGAGCTGGACCCAAAAGATGAAATAATATAGTCCAAACACCCCTAAACTGAACTTGCCTGCCTCAAGAACCGCTTGGCTGACTTCTAACCAGTACAAAAATACAGTGGGTGGTCCGCTCAGTTCTACCTAGTGTTTTTAGGCAAAGTTTTCCTACGGGTTGTGTATGCCCATGGGCAACTTGCTAAAAAAAAACTTTTCCCAGGGACACAGGGACAAACAAAACACACAGGTTAAACAAGGACTAAACAGCAAACAGCAAACAATTGACTAGACAACACCAAACAAAACACCACAGCGATATGTACTCACATGAAACAGAACAAAGTGAGATGTATGTACTAAACTAAGTGATGTATGAATGAACAAAGTGTCTGTCTATCAAAAAAAGGTGTGTATCTCAAGAGTGTCTATGTGGGGTAAACCAAAAGAGTCTCTCCTGGAGAACCAACTGACTGGGTTTTTAAACCAGGGATGTGTGATGCGATTGGGTAATGGAAAAAGGGACAGGTGGTGCAATTAAGAGGGGGGTCCACTGATTGGTTCACCTCAGCAGTCAGGTGATGCACTCATGACTGCCAGGTGGGAAACACCAACGAGCACAATAAGGAACATAAGGGACACCTGGGGAAATGGCAGGAGGGGAAAAACACAAACGCACATACAGGGTACCTGCATGCGTAACAAATGTTGATACCCCCACTGGATTCCAACCTAGTTCGCCCACGTGAGAGACTAACTGCTACGCCACGGAGCTACACGTTTGCAGAGTGTCGGTATAGTTTCTCGACGTTAGGTCATTTTGTTACGTATTATTAACATCAAGCCAAGTTTGAACATTTCGACACCATTAAGCATTTTTAAACTGACTAACGTTTCTTATTAAGTTTACCTCCACCACAAATAGCATCTATGACCTTCATGGCTTTTGCCACTGGCCGTTTTAACAGCTTATTAGCCAGTAATAGGCTTACTAGTATCAACTTAGTAATTGGAATAGTCATAAGAATTGAGCAATTGCTAGTGAGACTGACGATGAATTTTACACTGTCAAAGCGATTTCATTTCATGGCACAAAAATGTTTGTTTTTCATTAATTCATGAATGATATTGATACAATAACTATCAATATAGGTGATGATAACTGACTTTTTCGTCAAGGGAAAAGACGAGAGAATTGTGTGGCCAGAGAGGTTTTTGTCTATCCTGAACAAATTACTAATGCATAATTCGAAAATACACCAGAAATAGTCGTAATATAACCTTGAACAGTTTTATATTAGGCTTACTATAACGTAGCTACTAATGGTTGTAGCCAGCAAAGTTCCAGTCTATCCGGAACAAATCCTAACGCATATTTTGTTCAGACTGATGAGATTCAAACACGGGACGTCTGATAGGGTAGTCCGTGACTCTAACCACTACGCTACTGCTATTTAACAAGGGTCAGTCAGGCAATCAGTCAGCTAGCCACTCACTCACTTAGAAACATTCGCTCTTCTAGGTCGGCTCCGCTTACGCGGTCCGGTAAAAACTAAAATATCACATTTATGTAAGTATTCAGACGCCTTCACTCAGTACTTTGTTGAAGCACTTTTGTCAGCCTTGAGTCTTATTGGGTTATGATGTTACAGGCTTGGCACACCTGTTTTTGGGGAGTTTCTCACATTCTTCACTGCAGATCCTCTCAAGCTCTGTCAGGTTGGATAGGAACAGCACTGCACAGCCATTTTCAGGTCTCTGTAGAGATGTTCAATTGGGAGCAAGATAGGGATGGGTAAGGTTTTCGAATATATTAGTGTATGTGTATTCATTTTTGCCCCTCAAAAATTATTTTGCATTCATGTATTTTTTTTGTTGAAATAAATATTTCTGTACATAATTATTCTAAATACTATTAAAATTCCAATCTAGAATGTTTACATACAATGTTATAGCTTCATCATAAAGATTTTATATTTTATCATAATTAACTCTTATCTATAAAAATGATTTAGCTGCAAAAAAAAAAAAAATACTATTCAAACATCAACATATACTATTCGGATACTAAAGTCATGTAATGCATTTCCTTAGTTCATGTCCGGGCTCTGACTGGGCCACTCAAGGACATTCACAGACATGTCCTGAAGCCACTCCTGCATTGTATTGGCTGTGTGCTTTGGGTCATTGTCCTGTTGGAAGGTGGACCTTGACCCCAGTGAGGTCCTGACTGCTCTGGAGCAGGTTTTCGTCAAGGATCTGTCTGTACCTGGCGCCGTTCATCTTTCCCTGAATGCTAGCCAGGTCTTCCAGTCCCTGCCGCTGAAAAACATTCCCACGGATGGTATTGGCCAGCTGATACGTGATGCCAGGATTCCTCCAGACATGACACTTGGCATTCAGGCGAAAGATTTTGATCTTGATTTCATCAGACCAGTGAATCTTGTTACTCATGATCTGAGAGTCCTTTAGATGCCAGTTGTCAAACTCAAAGCAGGCTGTCATGAGCCTTTTACTGAGAAGTGGCTTCTGTCTGGCCACTCTACCATAAAGGCCTGATTAGTGGTGCTGCAGAGATGGTTGTCCTTTGGAAAGAATCTCTCAGCCCCATACAAGTAATCTGGAGGTTTGTCTAAGTGGCCATCAGGTTCTTGGTCACCTCACTGACCTGGGCCATTCTTTATCGATTGCTCACCTCACTGACCAGGGCCATTCTTTCTCGATTGCTCAGTTTGGCTGGGAAGTGAACTCCAGGAAGAGAGTTGTTGGTTCCAAACTTCTTCCATTTAAGAATGATGGAGGCCACTCTTTTCTTGGGGACCTTCAAAGCTGCAGACATTTTGGTACCCTTCCCCAGATCTGTGCCTCCATACTTCCCTGTGTTGGTGCTCTACAGAGCTCTACCTCAAAACTCCCCAAACCATATAAGGCCTCAGAGGACCCTGAGAAAAGCAGGTGTTCAATCCCATTTATTACAGTCTGAGATCTATTCGTTTTTGACAGCCTTTTATTAAGGTCCACTATTGCCCTAATGTTTCAAGATCCAGTTTAGTTCAGTTCATCATAAATGTATCATGTTTATATTCAGTTAACAAAAATGTTCCCAAGTAATTTGTCTTAGTTTTTATTCATAATATAACCTTGGAACAGATTACTCAAAAGCAGAGCTTGTTTTGGAGGGCATGATTCCTGCTATGTCTGGTGAAAACCCCTCTAACAAAAAGACAACACCTCTAACAAAATGATCAGCACCAGTTACAGAGTGTGGGATATCCTATTTTTTACATGTAGGGAGATCCATGGAAAGTGTGAAATGCATTTCTGCTTAGAGGCTGAACAAAACCACATCTTGATGATGCACTTACTCCCACTCAAAACACTTCAGGGGCATTTCTCTGAAAATAAACTTTGGTCTTTATAACAGAACATTTTCCACTTTTCCAAAAATCAGTGATTAGGCTTTGTGCTTTTACCTGATGTGTGAAATGATTCCTCTTACTGTGAGATATTAGGTGCAATTTTAAATATCTGTCTTTAAGTTCAGCACAAAAAGCAAATACACTGCTCAAAAAAATTAAAGGAACACTTAAATCACACATCGGGTCTCAATGAACAAAATATATTAAAGATCAAAATATTTTCTGTACATTGTTTAATTCGCTGAGAACAAAATAACTTAACAACAGTCAATGGAAACCAAAATCACCAACCAATCAAAGTAAACAATTGAAATCACAGGCTGTTCCAACTTCTGTAAATTTCATCAGGGCAACTCAAAATGTGACTCAGTAGTGTGTATGGCCCCTACATTCCTGTATGCACTCCCGACGTCTGGGCACGCTCCTGATGAGATGGCAGGTGCTGTCCTGGGGGATCTCCTCCCAGACCTGGATCAGGGCATCAGTGAGCTCCTGGACAGTCTGTGGAGCTACTTGGCAGTGTTGGATGCACTGATACATAATGTCCCAGAGGTTCTCAATTGGATTCAGATCTGGGGAATGTGAGGGCCAGTCAATGGCATCAATGCCTTCATCACCCAGGAACTGCCTACACACTGGCCACATGAGGCTGGGCATTGTTCTGCACCAGGTGGAACCCAGGGCCCACTGCACCAGCGTAAGGTCTGACAATGGGTCTAAGGATTTCATCCTGGTACCTAACAGCAGTCAGGGTACCGTTGGCTAGCATGTGGAGGTCTGTGTGACCCTCCAAGGATATGCCTCCCCAGACCATCACTGACCCACCGCCAAACCGGTCATGCTGGACAATGTTGCAGGCTGCATAACATTCACCATGGCTGGTATTCTCTGGCAAATGCCAATCGAGCTGCACGGTGCTGGGCTGTGAGCACAGGTCCCACTAGAAGACGTCGGGCCCTCATGCCACCCTCATGGAGTCTGTTTCTGACAGTTTGGTCAGAAACATGCACACCAGTAGCTCGCTGAACGTCATTTTGTAGGGCTCTGGCAGTGCTCCTCTTGTTCCTCCTTGCACAAAGGAGCAGATACCGGTCCTGCTGCTGGGTTGATGTCCTTCCTACGGCTCTGTCCAACTCTCCTCGTGTAACGGCCTGTCTCCTGGTATCTCCTCCATGTTCTTGGGACTGTACTGGGAGACACAGCAAACCTTCATGCGACAGCACGTATGGATGTGCCATCCTGGAGGAGCTGGACTACCTGTGCAACATGAATGGGCTGCAGGTACCGCCTCAAGCTACCAGTGGTGACAAAAAAACTAGCAAAATGCAAAACTATAGCAGAATCAGTCAGGAAGGAATAAGGAGAGAGCAACTGTCTGTGGCCACCACCTGCAAAACCATTCCCTTTTGGGGGTTGTCTTGCTGTTGCCGCTCCAGTGCACCTGTTGTCACTTTCATTTGAACCAAAACGGGTGACATTGATTCACAATCGCTTATGCTTTCTAACTGGACAGATTGATATCCCTGAAGTTTAACTGACTTGGCGTTATACTGTGATGATTACGAGTTCCCTTAATTTGAGCAGTGTATAATGTGCCTAAAACAACATACTGTAAATGACTGCATTGGAATGAAATACATTAGGACTCCAGTAGTTGTCATAAGTAATGTTAAAACCTCATAAGCAGATGGGTGGAGAACATTTTTGACACTATTGATTGCATTGAAGAATCGAAAAGTCTGTGTTAGGCTATGTAATCTGAGTTTATGTTTTGAAAGTGAGTGACAACTGATAACACAGTGTTCTCATATTATTATTTTTTGTCATTAATTAAACCTTTATTTCAACTAGGAACACAGATTGTGCAAGGTGATACTAAATAGTCAGTCACCAGGCCTGAACAAATGTGACTAACTAAACAAATCACACAATCTACTGAAGAAAGACAAACATCTATCAGGGACTACAGACAGATTTCAGGCTCCCAGTCAGGTAGTGAATGGAAAACAATGAACAATTCCGGAAGGTGGACAGCGGACATGGTTTACATATTATGGTGGGTGTATGGCAAATATGACTCAGCATAAAGATGAAGGGATTAGATTCAACCATGAGAGTGGGAGCGCTTTACCTTTTGAAATTACATTTTATCTGACCAGAGATTTTTGTAAAAATGTAAAAGGGTTAGGGTTATCTGCACAGAGGCAATGTAAAAGGTAGGACCTATTCAAACTAACATTGCAGGCTAGAGATGCATCCTAAATCAGCAACAAGAACAGTTTTTTTCACTAGTTTTGTTGATCAAAGCTGCATAAGGTAGAGAGTTGAGTTAAATATTCTGTCTTGGGGGATTGAAGGGGCTGTGACCAACAGCCCCAACAAATATGAGGGATTTTGGAACAATCATTCATGTTAAAACTGAAAAAAAGCCTACAGATCCTCCAATCAATTTATAAATACCTTACTGAAATGAAAGTGTTTTCAGGTTAGTATGCATGCTCTCATGGAAACAGGAGCGATACTTCCAGATGTTATGCATTAATTACAATGGATAGAATTTCCCCACCTTTACCAATCCAGACAGAAATTACTATCATACCTACCAAATATAACTTATTAGCAGTCAAGTGAGCAGTTCAAATTTGCTCATGCACAGGGATTGTTCAATGATGACACTGACCAAGACATTCAGTAGCAGGTTTGCATAGCCAAACGTCACCACCACATCTGTAAATGGGTTTCCCAACAGACAAGGTCTGTTCAGGGGAAACCCCTTTTCCACAAAGTTCATTGTAGGTGTGAAGATGGTGCATTCCTTCCAGAAATAACCAGTTACGCTATCTGTCTATTTAATCTCTCGCCCTATTATGCCAGCATATTAAAAATTTTAACCACATATTGAAAAGGTAAACAAAATACTCACTAATACAGAGTGAGAAGATAAGTAAAGACACCTTAAATAGATACAAAGAATTTGATATTGTCATTTGGCAATGAAAGGTTATGTAAGTCAAGAGGAATGAACTGTTTTTGGCGCAACAGCCCAAAAACACCATATTAGGATTTGAGAGTACACTGCAGACTATCACAAATATTTTTGCTAGTTTTCCATATCCCAGACAAATGTGAGATTAGGGACAAAAATGGTCATAAACATATTTTTCCTTGTGTTATGGGAGCAGCAACATTTGCTAAATCACCCCTATGGTTCTTCAGACAACACTTGATATTAACTCCATCGTGTCAGGATTTTGTATGGGGTCATACAGGGTCACAAATAGTGATAGGTACCAACAAATCTCTGTCCATCAGACATGAGTGGATGAACGGCTTGCTTAATTTTAACCAACATCATTACATCGGTTTTATGCCAAAATAATGTTCTGTCTTATTGTCAGGAGAATAGTGATAAAACAATTATGCATTTTGAAGATAAGGTGCACTCCAGTCACAAGTCCATTGAGATTTCCAAGCCTCTCTAATAGACACTTTTAAAAAAAGTGACATCAGTCTCAGCAGATCACCAACAATTACAATCAGAATGAAGTTCAGGTGTGCATTAGGTTGTCTAGGAAGGGGGGATGTACTCTGTAGGATAAAATCTGATGTCACCAATGTTTTCTCTTCTAAAACACTGATTGGTTTTGCAAGGTGGGACTTTTCAGCTGGAAAGAGATCTCCAGACCTTTAACAAAAGTAATTTTCTCTCTACAACATAATGTTACTTTCCACTGAACAGAAAAGATGACATGTTCATTAACTAACGTTGACTTGCTACAGCAGTTCAGACACGACTGTCCATTACATAGTCCTTTACACTTGAAGCTGCAAACGGGTTGAAAAGGCAGCCCGTAAATTGGAACACGGTGGACACAACAAGGGCCTTAGACAAGTCGATTGCAAGTTACTAGTAGCTCACAGACCATAAATAGGATTGCTTCTCAGGTACTCATAGGTACATGCAGTTTTCACGGGTTCTACTGCAAACTTTCATATTTGTCACAAGTATCAGACCCCACACTAACTATCGAAATCAACGCAACAACGACATTAACCCACCTTTGTTGAGCCATTATTTGCCTAAAACGCCAAAACATCTGTAACATATGTGTATTAATTATCAATATGTTGCCAGTCTGTGTGGGTTCTTATCATTCACATGCTAACACAAAACAGCGTCTTGTGGGTTGTCAGAAACTTTTGCTAGCTGCATAGTGCAAGACGAGCTATTAGAGGGAAATTCCTAAAAAAAAAAAATTATTCCAGATCAGTATCATTTAGATAAACAATTTTTCCTGTATGAATAATTGCCATTTAAAGAAAAAAATATATCCTATACCAGGGAAAATACTATTGAGAAAACCCTTCAAATTCTAATCCTAAGAGAACTTTTGAACATTTTATAGGGCTCCAGCTTAGAGTTGTATATGAACCATAACTGTACCTGATGCATTGACAGATAACAGAAGAGTACCTTGTACAATAAGTACCTAAAGAAAGGTTGCAGGCGTGAAAAGAGAATACAGCAACTAATTGAAAGCCAAACAAAATAATTTGCTTGGAATTTTTTTTTTTTAAGTAGCACTCATCAACGGGAAAGTTTAGAGACACCTACTATACAGTCACATGGTATTCATGACGTCAGAGCATGTGATAATAAAATACGTTTTATATCCGTCTGACTTTTAAAACATAAATTGACTGCATTTTTTTGTAATTCCAAACAGGTAATGCTAAAACAATGCATCAAAGGAAAATAGGTGACTGTATAATTTATCAAACAGGCAACACTGGATTATTTTAAATTATATTGAAATCCAGTTATTGATGCCAACTTGAATACACTTATTACATGATGTTCAAAGTTTAAACATTTTGCCATGTAACAGTCAAAGCCTTTGTACTGTGTGTCATAACACGTGACAACATGTGCGCAAATGATCTGTGATGCATTTTATGCATAACTGGTTAGGGTTAGGGTTCTGCTTACCTAAGCAGAACTCTCTGCAGCATCGGGTGCCAAACATTAAACGTTGATGAATACAAATGAACAGTAATACAATAAAACGTAATGTGTTGTTTTGTCCAAAGGTAATTGAGATGGCCAGAAGGAATGTCAGAGCACAGTGAGACAAAAAGATAACCAACAAACTCATTGAGCATACACGTTTTAGAAAGTACGTAAAACACTAACTTAACAAAAAATCTGCGGTAGAATGTGCTGCAAAGCTAGCCTCTTACCTCCAGTCACTCATGCTCACTGTTTAACACCACTTGGCTCATGCCAACTCTGTGAAAACGGTCAAATAGAGAGTGATATAGCTCTGCAAGCATTTCATTCCCATGTGTCTTGCCATGGATCCAACTTTCTGGGCCTCAACTTGTTCAGCTGCCTAGGTGCCTTCACGACAATGTCGGACAACTGATCAGACCTTTTTCCATTGCTCAGGTGTCCAGGTTTTGTGGGCCTTGCACCAAATTATGCATCTTTGTGCGTTGGCCTTTGACACAAACCGTTTCCAAATGGCAGACCTGTCATAAATTCCAGATTTGTGAAGCTCACGACATAGCGTTTTGTTGAGACTGGGTCACAGAGGTGCTCATTCAATTCTGTTTGATGTCGTGCTTTTAGGGTATTAAGCAACAATCTTGAGTCAGTCAATCCTTGTTTTCCATAAAAACATACATAAATGGGTTTGATTAGGAAATATAGCAAATGTGGATAAGAAATAATGATGTTCAATTTAAAAAATGGTGTCCTTCAAACTTTGTTTCGTTAAAGAATCCTTAATTTGCAGCAAGTACAGCCTTGTAGACCTTTGGCATTCTATTTGTCAATTTTTCGAGGTAATCTGAAAAGATTTCAAGTCATGCTTCCTGAAACACCTCACACAAGTTGGATTGGCTTGATGGGCACTTCTTATGTACCATTTGGTCAAGCTGCTCCCACAACATGTCAATAGGGTTGAGATCTGGTGGCTGTGCTGGCCACTCCATTATAGACAAAGTTGTATGAGGAAATTGGCTCCAATCCTGCACTGTCCACAGGGTATGGCTTGGTGTTACAAAATGGAGTGACAGCCTTCCTTCTTCATGATCCCTTTTACCCTGTACAAATCTCCCACTTTTCTACCACCAAAGCACCCCCAGACCATCACATTGCCTCCACCATGCTTAGCAGATGGCGTTAAGCACTCCTCCAGCATCTTTTCATTTGGTCAGCGTCTCTCGTTTTCTCTTTGTGATCCGAACACCTCAAACTTAGATTTGTCTGTTCATGACACTTTTTTTCTCTGTCCAGTGTCTGTGTTCTTTTGCCCATATTCATCTTTTCATTTTATTGGCCTTTTCTTTGCAACATTGCCTAGAAAGCCAGCATCACGGAGTCACCTCTTCACTGTTGATGTTGAGACTGGTGTTTTTTGCGGGTACTGTTTAATTAATCTGCCCTTTGAGGACCTGCTTGGCATCGGTTTCTCAAATAATGTCCTTGACCTCTTGCTCAGTTGTGCGCCAGTGTCTCCCACTCCTCTTTCTATTCTTGTTAGAGCCAGTTTGCGCTGTTCTGTGAAGGGAGGAGTACACAGCGTTGTACGAGATCTTCAGTTTCTTGACAATTTCTAGCATGGAATAGCCTTAATTTCTCAGAACAAGAATAGACTGACGAGTTTAAGTTCTTTGTTTCTGGACATTTTGACCCTGTAATTGAACCCACAGTTGCTGATGCTCCAGTTACTCAAGTAGTCTAAAGGCCAAATGTATTGCTTCTGTAATCAGCACAACAGTTTTCAGCTATGATAACAATTACAAAAAGGTTTTCTAACGATCAGTACGCCTTTATGCGTTATAAACTTGGATTTGCAAACACAACGTGCCATTGCAACACAGGAGTGATGGTTGATGATCATGGGCCCCTGTACACCCACACAGATGTTCCATTTAAAATCAGCCATTTCCAGCTACCATAGTCATTCACAACATTAACAATGGCTAAACTGTATTTCTGGTCAATTTAATGTTATTTTAATGGACATTAGCTTTTTTTTTCGAGAACAAGGATATTTCTAAGTGACCCCAAACTCCACTTGGAGTCCTACTCCAAGTGTTTCTGTTATTTTGTCCACCCCCTGTATGTCAGCATGTCTTGCGTGCCCCTGGGCACGTGAACAGTAACACATGTATCTGTACAGATGTGTATTTACACTTCGGACAGACCACCAATCATTCACCACCCTCCGAGCCAAGTCTGGTACAGGCCACAAAACCCTCCAGTGCTGCCTGCGTCAGACAACCTTTCGCGCTCTGGTACCAGCTGAATACAGCCCGGTCGAGCGTTTTTCGCAACTTATTCCAGGATACCAAATCTCCCCTATGGTTGCGTGAGGGCAATTTGGGCTAAAGGCTCAACCAACAGCGCCGCGACCTGATATTGTTACCAGGCGTAGACAGGGAGAGTAGGACAAGGGTCAGGTCCATTACCGAGCCATGCCGCACTCACCAACCATTCTAAGTGGCCCGGTGGGCTCAATCATACACGATTGAGTAACACTTGGCCCACTGATACCAAATACCATCGCCACTGACAATGGCTCCCACCTGTTAATGTGGGTGTCAGGCCATGGCAAAGCGGTAAAACTCAAACAGATATGCCTAAATTTATCCTTTAAGTGTTTTTCTTCTCATGGGTTAAGGCAATTGAAGTAAGCTCATGATGGATTAAAGGGGCATATATATTTAATTTCTAGTCTAATGAAGATGCTGCCATTGCACTCAGCACTGTAAGACAAATTGACAGTAATTCAAAAACAGAGGTCACGCTTGTGTCTACATTGTCGAAGAATTTTGCCATCTGCATGCACAGTTGGCTTGTAGTTTCTCTGTTGTAGTGCCTTTTCATCTGGCACACCTTCAGTTAACCAGAGAGAGAATTTTTTTTAAGTATCTATCAACAACCATTTTCCTTTTCTTGGAGTAAACATGTTAGAACTCAACTCATCAATGATCACAAACTACCAAAATCTTAAGGTAAAGTCACACATCAGTTGAAGTATCAGGTCTTATTTTACACTTTGAAAGGTATGTAGCTACTATGCAGTTTAATGCTGTGCCAATATTGGTCACCTAAGGGATTTTACCACCTTCTATCAACCATGCAGAGAAAAAAATCCCAACAGTCATCAAGAGGAAAAATACAGCTGCTTACATTTGGTAATATCTAGACTAATTCAGCCCACCCTTTGGTTTTCCACACATCAGAGTATATAAAACACAGTTACCAATCTGAACAACATACAAACATTTACAGACTCCATACCTCACAGGACACTACCAATCTGCACTTCAGATTATCATGGAGCATACTTTCAGGATTGCCTTTTTGTTGCTTGTTCTCTCAGGTTGTCTTCAAGGAAAAGCTATTCCAGTTCAGTATGTCAAAATAGCATTGGAGGGACTAAAACAAATGACATGTGTAAGTCTGTTCTTGACTAAGTGGAGTTAATTTAGTTTGAATAGCAAACGTCTGTATTTCTGTGATTAACTAAATATCTACTTATTTTCACATTCTAGCCATCAGATTCTACTTTCTATGCTCCTTCACAAGATGACATAGAGGTAAGACTCACTGAGCATGTTTGACATCGGATATAGTTTCAACACTAACATAGAAGACCACATCAGATATAGTTTCAACACTAACATAGAAGACCACTACTACAGGAAGCAAGGCAGCTCAAAGAGCACCAAGCAAACAGTTGTCTGTGTTTCTCTGTTGCAGAGAAATTGCACTGCTGCAGCACTGAATTGTTCCCTTAAGGAACTGAAAACTGTGGAAATAGAATGCACAGGAAAATCGAGTCTTGAAATTCAAAGGATAATGGAGAACCTACAACGCCTCACTGAAAAAGTAAGTTTTGTTTAGTAAAATTAATTCCAAGCATTTTACCAGTTTGTATTTACTTTTATTTATGGCTCAGTCTTACTTTATATCATACTAAATCCTGTTATCTCCTCCTCAGACAACACAGAGCTGTCCAAATTTCATCTGTGAGGAAAAGCGCTTTGAAAAGCCTTTTGAGAAATTCATAAACAATACTATATCATTAACACAAAATCTAAATACACTTGAAGGATAAATCCTTCAAGATGCAGGTATTGCAAAATGCTGACAATTGTGATTATTGTAATATTGAACGTATGAATATTAGCAAATTGGAAACAACTACATGCCATACCCACATGTCAATGTACTAGCAGCACTCAGTTGCTAAACACTTACATGGGAAAGGCCTTAGAGAAAGTAATTGCACTGATACTAAAATATATAGGCTGTATGACCTATGAACTGTGTAAGAAACTGTGTAAGAAATCTTTTTTTTTACCCCCTGTAACAAAGGGAATAGATACTGATGTTAGTACTGTAGGCTCAAAAATTTGATTTCCATATACTCCTATGTCTGTACTACAATTAATGCCAGCCTTTCAGATTTGTGAATGTATTGTTTTAAAACGAATGTATTTGACATTAGCTCCTTTAAAAGCTGTAACTAAGTTATTTATTTATGTATTTATTTTGTATTTATTATATTTCGTTTTCAAAAACTAACTAATAAATATGTATTTGCAACCTTTAAAAATAAACAGGGCTGTGGGTTTATTTTTAAGTTGGCAACATTGCAAACATGAATGAAGCAAAAAGGGGAAAATTTACATTTATTTTCCCACTGCCTGTATGTGAAATTAGGGTTCCAGTCGGACGCTGTTTCGTCTGAGTCGGAAATCCTCATCACCAATACGTAGGTGGGTTCCTACACAGGAGGCTCATGATAATACCTCATTGCACAAAATATACACCGGTTCTCGGCCCGTGTAGGGAAAAATGAGCTGTCAGGATCTGAGTCGGAAGCATCTAATTTAATGTCAGCTTAACATCCATTCCTCTCCTACCGTGCGTTTAAAAATGACAACATCGGACCGGGTCCTACGCGGTCACTGTGGTTTGGACGAGTCATTGCGTGTCGGCGCTAAATTGAGTGTAAATGGGAGGTGAACGTGTCAGCAATGGGAGGTGGGTTCCTATATATGACCTCCGTAGGAGTGGGGAAAGAACCTGTTCATTGTAGCTAATAAACCATTAAAGTCCACGGGTGGAAAATGAGCTCATACCCGGCCAAGAAACGGCGCTACAGAGCAACTGCCTTTTGAAACCTCCGGCCTGGACCATTGTGATTCATGTCAAACGGTGGACTGATCTACAACGACCGGCCTAAAGGGAAGAATTGCTATTAATAAGCAATGTGTGTCGGGTCCTTAGACACACTGAAAACACTCTTTCACACTCAACACAGCCCAAAAGTATCTGCCTTCCAGTAATGTGCAAACCACTTCAAAAGGTTTCAAGCACATTATCACATCTGCAAGCAAAGCGGTTTGACTTCATTCTAATGCCCATCCTTCTATTGAACTGAAACTAACTTGGCCACCCACTCATGTGAACAGGAACTGTTTTTATTTTCCAATGTATATTTTAATGTATTACATTTGTTTTACTGCTAAACCACAAGCACGAGTGCTTGAAATTTATTATTTCAGATATGGGCTGTATGACCTAAATCTACACTCCCAAATGAGAGGCGGGTCAAAAACACAGTGTGCAACCACATCAAGAGAATCGTATATCCTGTTTATCTATACATCCATCTCAGCAGTAACAAGCACAATATTC